>CANTUR010001503.1:0-195128 GCA_947683625.1 Mallotus nudiflorus
TTATAAAATGTATTTTTATTATATAAGGGCATTTTTGGTATTTTATAATTATTCTGTGAATTGTGAACCTCGGTTGGTGAATTGTAGTTTGGAGTCCGACCAAGGGATTGTGGTTGTAATTCTGTGTTTATTCCGAAGTGTATTTCTTTGCAGGACCAACTGTACTCTTTAAGTAGAGAGATGTCCGTTTTACAGGGGAGGTTCTACCGGATTTTCGATAGAATTCTCGTAAAACGTGATGTCCGGTCAAATTCATATTCTAATTTTGTGTCTAAAATTCTAGATCGAGTCTTTAGAATTTCCGTTAAATTTATTCTAATTCATGTTGTCATTTGTTTGTCTATCTGCGCCAAGACCTAGGCCTAACGGATCAGGCCCGCCGAGTTTGTCTCGTGGAGCGCTAACATGTGAGTTATTATACTGTATATATATGCACTGCTGTCACGACCCAAAATAGGGGCCATGACCGGCGCTAGGGAACGGAAATTCTTTCGAATCTAGAACCCGTAGCAAGCCTAAAAAATAAAATAAAACAGGCAATAGTAATAACAATATATAATGCAGCAGAAATAAAAAATCATAAATATCACACTAACATTTGCACCAACTGGACTTAATTAAATACTCATCTCATATATATATAAACTCTTTTAATACAAATCCAGTTCAAATATAATACAACATCTCTTCAATAATTTAATGACTACTGCAGTGTCTAGATAAAATAAAATTCAAGACTCAGGGAAGCAGTTTACACAAAGAAGCCGAGGCGAAAGAAATCCGGCGTACAGGCCTGCTACCTGAGGTCTGAAGATGATGACTCTCCTGAAAAATTAGTCAATGGAGGGGAGTCAGACCTCACTGAGTGAATTACTATAATATATATACATACATACTAAATGCCAATGCACACAGTCAAAAGTATATATAATATGTATATATATATACAAGCAAATACACACAGATGCAATAAATTCATTTTATATGTTTTTATTGAAAATCACAGTTTATAAAGGATCAAATAGAACCCTATGATATCGTAACCTCAACAGTGTTGGACAACACTCTAGCCATACAGGCTCACTTATTCCAAATATATCCACTTAATCCATTTAGACAGTAGACTGGCCTCGAGACACTAAGTCGATCGAGCTCCAGCAGTCTAACTGTCAGTGTGATTGGCCCCGAGACACTTGGTCAACCGAGCTCCAGCAATCACACCCAAATCACATCTCACACATCAAATAATCAAATTCAATCAATATCCATAAATAGTTAGTAATATAGCCTAAATGCTATAAGCGTACCAGTACGTAATCGGTTCTAGTGCTGCCCACTAGGTAGCACGTTCTATTGATATCCTTCAATGTCACGACCCAAAACAGGGGCCATGACCGGCGCTAGGGAACGGGAATTCTTTCGAATCCGGAACCCGTAGCAAGCCTAAAATAAAATAAATCATGCAATAATAACCATATAATATAATATGCAGCGGAAATAAAAATCATAATATCATAATAACATTTACATCAACTGGATTTAAATCAAATCTCATCTCATAGATATATAATCTTTAATACAAATCCAGTTTCAATATAATACATCTCTTTTTAAAAAAATTAGATACATGAAATCCAATACTTTAGTTCACAACTACTGCAGTGTCTAGATAAAGTAAATAAGACTCAAGTAGATAATTTACACAAAGAAGCCGGGACGGAAGAAATCCGGCGTATCGACCTGCTACTGAGGTCTGAGGATGTTGACTCTCCTGAAAAATAGTCAACGGAGGGGAGTCAGACCTCACTGAGTGAATTACTATAATATATATACACATACACTAAATGATAATGCATACAGTCAACAGTATATATATAATATGTATATATACAGGCGATTGCACACAGATGCAATAAAATCGTTTTATATATTTTCATTAAAAATCATCTTTTATGAAGGATCACATAGAACCCTAGAATATCGCAACCTCAGAAAATATAGTGTTAAACAACACTCTAGCCATTCAGGCTCACTTATTCCAAATATATCCACTTAATCCATTTAGACAGTAGACTGGCCCCGAGACACTAGGTCAACCGAGCTCCAGCAGTCTGACTGCCAGTGTGATTGGCCCCGAGACACTTGGTCAACCGAGCTCCAGCAATCACACCCACAACCACAATCTCACATATCAATAATCATAATCAAATCAATATCCACAAATAATTTAGTAATATAGCCTAAAGCTATAGGCGTACCGGTACCTACTCGGTCCTAGTGCTGCCCACTAGGTAGCACGTTCTATTGATATCCTTCATCATTAAATATAAAACATTCATTCACAAAAATAAATGATGCATGAAGTTCAATAAAATACAACATAAATCATATATATACCGGAAATATACCAAAAGTAAACCAGGTATATTTCGAGTATATATATGTCAAATAAATCCAATCAAATCATAAATTAAATTAAAAATATATTTAAAAACATTTTAAATATATTTTATTAATAAAACATGTATATAATTTATTATATACCAAAAATATACTTAAATACAAATCACATTATTTATGCATTTTAATCAAAGTAAAACATATATTTCTAAATCATGCATCCTAAGCATATATATATATAGTATAGTAACTCACCTAGTGCGCTCCACGAGATAGGTCCGACGGGCCTGGTCCACTAGCCCTCGGTCTCGGTGCAACTAAACAAGAAATAAGTAACCGACATCAGAATAACCCTAACAGAAATCCTAGAATTCAATCTAGAGTATTAAACATAGAATCGAAATTTAAGGTTCGACTGGACATCACGTTTTACGAGAATTCTATCGAAAATTTGGCAGAACCTCCCCTGTAAAACGGACATCTCTCTACTCAAAAGAGTAGAGCCGACCCTGCAAGGAAATACACTTCAAAAAACAAGCTCAACACAATCAAAATCCCACGGTCGGACTCCAAACTACAGTCCACCGACCGGGGTCCACAAACACAGAATAATTTCAGATATACCAAAAATATCCTTATAACATAGAAATTCATTTTATAGGTAGAAATTACATAATTAACTTTAAAACACAATAAAAACCGATAAAAACTCATTTTATTAGAAAAACCGTATATTATATATATAATTGAAAATAATTTACGAAAAATAGTTTTAATTAGTTAAAAACACCAAATAATTTGTAGAAATCATTTTTATACCTTAAATAACTATTAAAACCAATTAAATTACATTTTTAGACAATTTATGGTAAAATTACCAAAATACCCCTATATATATAAATATACCTAAATTACTTCAAAAATTCACCAAAAATCATACAATTATCCAAAATTAATTTTCTCAATATATTTATCAATAATATCAATAATTAAACTCAATTAACCAATTAAATTCAAATAAAAACACAATTAACCCTAATTTCTCAAAATCACATAAACTCAATTAATTCAAAATAAATACTTAGAAATTCATAAAAATTCCAAATAAATTCCTATAATTCATTTCAACATCCAATTTAACCATAAACTCCAATTTCATAATTTAAATAATTAATTTCCAAAAATTAGAAAATAATATTAAAATATTCAAAAATACCCAAAAATCCAAACAATCTCCAAAAATTCTACAAAAATTCATACATGTAGATTGAGCTACTAGGAACAACATTTTTGAAGGGATTTTCCATGAATCAATCAATTCGAAGCTCAAAAAAATCAAAAACCCTAATAGGCCGAAATAGAAAAATCAAAACCTAAGCAAATCTAGACCAATTCAGCTCAAACCAAAGCTAGAATCACACTCACCGGAGCTCAAGGAGAAGAAAGAGACCGGCGGTGTTGAAAATGGTGGCCGGAATCGGCGTGATCGATGGTGGATCAATTTTCGGCTTCTCCGACCAAAACCGACCTCCAGACGCCGGAAACGGCTACCTCAGGCGGCGGAAATGGTTGGGGAAGACGGTGGCACACCGGACGACACACCCACGGTGAAGAAACAACGTGACAGGCGTCCGGACGGCGAGGAGAAGGATCGGGAGGAAGAAGGAGACTCGGGGGCAGTTTTGTAATTTCCAATTCTTTTGTAATTTGACAAATTTTAATGTATATATGTATAATATATATACTTTACACTATATAATAAAATAATATTAAATTACACACATCAAATATACACCACACACATAAAATTTAATATTTTAATAATTTATACTAAATAAAATTAATTAAATAACAATAAAACAAATAAATAATTAATAAAATATTAGGGTAATAATAAACCCTAATTAAATAATTATACACACACAGGCTTTATTTAGTATTTTAAAAATACGTATGAGTTCATGCAAGTCCGTAAATACATTTAAAATAATTAATATTAAAATATTTACGTGAAAATTTCCCCGAAAATGCAAGTCCCGGGAAAATTTTACGTAAAGTACTGTAGATAAAACACAGTAATTAAAATAGGTTTTAAATACATATTAACTCGTAAAAATATCATATAAAATACAGAAATTATTGACATTGCATATCCCGGTACAGTGTAAAAATATTTAAAAACACGGGATATTACAGTCTTCCCCCCTTACAAGAATTCGTCCCCGAATTCCAGAAAATAAGATCAAGAAGGAAAGAGATACGAGTAAGAAGCTCGCATCTCAGCTTCAGTCTCCCACGTATGCTCCTCAACTCTATCGCTGCGCCACAGAACCTTGACCATCGGAATCTGCTTCGATCGCAACTATCAAACTTGAAAATCAACGATCGCCACAGGTTCTTCTACAAACGTCAAATCTTCACTCACTTCCACACTGTCAGGCTGCAACATGTGTGAAGGGTCTGAAATATACTTCCTCAACATCGAGATATGAAATACTGGATGCACCTGTGACATACTCGGAGGCAAATCCAATCGATATACAACAGTGCCAACTCTCTCCAGAATCTCAAACGGTCCAATATATCTCGGTGCTAACTTACCCTTCCTGCCAAATCTCATCACACCCTTCATCGGAGATACCTTCAGAAAAACATAATCTCCAACCTGAAACTCCACATCTCTGTGCCTAGGATCTGCATAACTCTTCTGTCTGCTTACTGCGGTCTCTAATCTTCGCTTGATCACGGTGACTTTCTCTGCAGCATCCTGAACCATCTCAGGTCCAGTCAAAGCTCTCTCACCAATCTCATCCCAACTCAACGGGGATCTACACTTCCTTCCATACAAAGCCTCATACGGTGCCATGTTAATACTGCTATGGTAGCTGTTATTATATGCAAACTCAACAAGCGACAAATGATCATCCCAGCTACCTCCCAAATCCAAGACACACATCCTCAACATATCTTCCAGTGTCTGGATCGTCCTCTCAGACTGTCCATCTGTCTGAGGATGAAAAGCAGTACTGAAATCCAACCTAGTGCCCATCGCTTCCTGTAACTTCTGCCAAAAATGAGAAGTAAACACTGAACCTCTATCTGACACAATGGATACAGGTACTCCATGAAGGCACACAATATGCTTCACATACAACTTCACCAATCTAGCAACTGAATATGTGGCTTTCACAGGCAAGAAATGTGCAGACTTCGTCAATCTGTCTACAATCACCCAGATGGAATCGTATCCATCCTTCGAACGAGGTAAACCTACCATAAAATCCATAGCTATCCTTTCCCACTTCCACTCGGGAATAGGAAGAGGCTGAAGCTTCCCAGAAGGCTTCTGATGTTCGGCTTTCACTTGCTGACACGTCAAACACTTAGCAACATAATCAGCCACATCTTTCTTCAATCCATCCCACCAGTATAAATCTCTAATACTGTGGTACATCTTAGTAATGCCCGGATGAACGCTGTAAGCTGTAGAATGTGCTTCCTCTAGGATCTCTTCTCTCAAATCATCCACATCAGGAACACACAATCTACCACTGATCCACAACACACCATCATCATCAAGTGTGAAATCAGTGAACTTCCCTGCTCTAACATTCTTTGCAAGCTCTTCCAGAATAGGATCTCGGCTCTGAGCTGCTTTAATCCTATCCCTTAGTACAAATCGCACTTTAAACTGAGCTAACAGTCCACCTGATCTACTAATCTTCATCATCAGACCTTGATGCACCATCAGATGCAACTCTTGGATCAATGGTCTCCTCTCAACACTGATGTGAGCAAGACTACCTGAGGACTTCCTACTCAAGGCATCTGCTACCATATTAGCTTTACCCGGATGGTAAAGAATCTCACAATCATAATCCTTCAACAATTCCAACCATCTTCTCTGCCTCAAATTCAAATCTCTCTGCTGAAAAATGTACTTAAGGCTCTTGTGATCAGTAAATATCTCATAAGTCACCCCGTACAAATACTGTCTCCAAATCTTCAAAGCAAAGATTACTGCAGCCATCTCAAGATCATGTGTAGGATAGTTCTGCTCATGCTTCTTCAACTGCCTCGAAGCATAGGCTATCACCCTTCCATTCTGCATCAACACACAACCAAGACCAATTCTAGAGGCATCACAGTAAACTGTGAACTTATCCACACTATTAGGCAAAGCTAATACTGGCGCTGTGGTCAACTTCTCCTTCAACAACTGAAAACTATTCTCACAAGCTTCTGACCACTCAAATCTAACATTCTTCTGAGTCAAGCGAGTCATAGGGGCTGCTATCCTAGAAAAATCCTGCACAAACCGCCTATAATACCCGGCTAAACCCAGAAAACTCCGAATCTCCGTAACAGAAGTAGGTCTAGGCCATTCAGATACTGCCTCAACCTTCTATGGATCAACCTGAATACCTTCTTTAGACACTACGTGTCCAAGAAAAGAAACACTAGGTCTAATGAAACCTTTATCCAACAACTCTTGCAACTGTTCCTTCAACTCTCTCAACTTTGCAGGAGCCATACGATAGGGTGGCATAGATATAGGAGTAGTACCTGGAACCACATCTATACAGAACTCAATCTCTCTGTGAGGTGGTAAACCTGGCAACTCCTCAGGAAAAACATCAGGAAACTCACAAGCAACAGGAACATCTGTGAGTAACAACTTCTCCACTGACGTATCCCTGACCAATGCCAAATACCCCTGACAACCTTTCTTCAACAACTTCCTAGCTGAAATAGCATAAATAAGATTCTGAGGTGCTGAACTCCTATCACCAACAAACTTAAACTCTTCTTCACCAGGAATTCTAAAAGTCACTTCCTTATTCCTGCAATCTACCACGGTGAAGTACTGAGACAACCAATCCATTCCCAGAATAACATCAAACTCCATCACATCCAGCAAAATCAAATCAGCGGGTAATTCTCTATCTCCCATGAGAACTGGACAACCAGAAAGAACAATATCGGTGTCCAAGGAATCGCTCAGAGGAGTGGCAACAGACAAAGGAAAAGCCATCCTCGAAGCTTGCCAACAAGATTTAGAAGCAAAAACAGGAGAAACAAACGAATGCGTGGCACCCGAATCAAACAAAACCCATACATCCAGGTAACAAACAGAAACAATACCTGCCACGACTGCATTAGATGCCTGAGCATCCTGCTGAGTCAGATGGAAGACTCTCGCCTGGCCTTGACCTCCCTACTGACTGGTAGAAGCCTGGCCAACACCTCTGGCACCTCCTCTAGTACCTCTACCATGACTCTGCTGTGGAACAAACTGAGTGGAACTCTGATGCTGGGCTGGTGGTAACTGAAATGGCACAGGTGCTGCACTAGCAATCGACTGCTGTGGGAATCGCAGAATCTGCTGCTGCTGATACCCAGAATAAGGACACGATCTGGCAAAATGTCCTGTCTGCCCGCATCTGAAGCATGTCAGTGGTGTCAGATAACACGGTCCCTGATGGACTCTACCACAAGTCTGACAAACACTGGCCGCTGATCCAGAACTATGACCACTGCTGCTGCTCGAAGCACCTGACCCGAATCTGAATGATCTACGCTGACCTCCATGACCATGTCTACTGCTCCGATGCACTCGTTGCTGCTGTCTCTGACTCTGCTGAGTCGGACCTCGCTTTTGACTACTCGAACCAACATGAAAACTCGAATACGGAGTAGCCTACAATCCACTCGACTGAACTCCCAACTGGTAATAATCGGGCATCGCTCCCTGCCTAACTAGCCTCAGCTCAATCTCCTTAGCTAGCTCAATCACAGACTCGAGAGTAAGGCCTGCTGTAGGCATACCAGCAAAAGTTGAACCCAAACCAATAACGTATGTAGTAACCATGAAATACTGATCTCGCATCAGATCCTCAGCATATCTACCCAGACAAAGAAACTCTCGGGTATACTCCTCTACTGATCGATCTCCACGAGAAATACTGGTCAGACGAAGACGATAGCTCAAACGAAGAGGCTCTGGACAAAATCTCCTCATGAACCGCTCTCGAAACTGAGCCCATGTCATCGTCATCATATAGGGCTGAATCATCTGAATAAACCAATCTAAGGCTGGTCCCTCAACAGACAACTCAACAATCATGATCCGCTGGTACTCGGTATGAGCAGTCCGAGTCCTAGTATCAATCGCATGCAGAAAATCTAAAGGATCAGAAGTACCATCAAACGCAATCCTGCCAACTCGGGCATAGAACAGAGCTGCCTCAGGGTCAGACATACCCTGCTGATAGGCAGGCTGAACAGGCTGAACAACTGGAGGAACAGGAACATCAAACTCAGGCTCAACAGGCTCCTCGTCCTGTAACTCTCTCTGCCTACGGCGACCTGCCGCTCCTCGAGGTCTACCTCTGCCACGACCTCTACGTCTAACTGGCGGCTCAGGAGGAAAAACCTCATCCTGAAAAGACTCATCATCCTCGGCCTCAACGATCGGTGGAGCGACACACGCTCGCCTCCTCATACTGAAAAGACAAACGAAAAGATTCAGACAAAACAGACAACGGAGGAATAACGCTGAAAACTACAGCAAGGAATACTTATCAAGACATACTCGAACCTAATACACAGCAGTAGTTATCAAAAGAAAACACAACTTTAAAACTAGGGCCACAACTCACACAATTAAGCCCTGACACAGAACTCTGCTCTGATACCAACTTTGTCACGACCCAAAACAGGGGCCATGACCGGCGCTAGGGAACGGGAATTCTTTCGAATCCGGAACCCGTAGCAAGCCTAAAATAAAATAAATCATGCAATAATAACCATATAATATAATATGCAGCGGAAATAAAAATCGTAATATCATAATAACATTTACATCAACTGGATTTAAATCAAATCTCATCTCATAGATATATAATCTTTAATACAAATCCAGTTTCAATATAATACATCTCTTTTTAAAAAAATTAGATACATGAAATCCAATACTTTAGTTCACAAATATTGTAGTGTCTAGATAAAGTAAATAAGACTCAAGTAGATAATTTACACAAAGAAGCCGGGGCGGAAGAAATCCGGCGTATCGACCTGCTACTGAGGTCTGAGGATGTTGACTCTCCTGAAAAATAGTCAACGGAGGGGAGTCAGACCTCACTGAGTGAATTATTATAATATATATACACACACACTAAATGATAATGCATACAGTCAACAGTATATATATAATATGTATATATACAGGCGATTGCACACAGATGCAATAAAATCGTTTTATATATTTTCATTAAAAATCATCTTTTATGAAGGATCACATAGAACCCTAGAATATCGCAACCTCAGAAAATATAGTGTTAAACAACACTCTAGCCATACAGGCTCACTTATTCCAAATATATCCACTTAATCCATTTAGACAGTAGACTGGCCCCGAGACACTAGGTCAACCGAGCTCCAGCAGTCTGACTGCCAGTGTGATTGGCCCCGAGACACTTGGTCAACCGAGCTCCAGCAATCACACCCACAACCACATCTCACATATCAATAATCATAATCAAATCAATATCCACAAATAATTTAGTAATATAGCCTAAAGCTATAGGCGTACCGGTACGTACTCGATCCTAGTGCTGCCCACTAGGTAGCACGTTCTATTGATATCCTTCATCATTAAATATAAAACAATCATTCACAAAAATAAATGATGCATGAAGTTCAATAAAATACAACATAAATCATATATATACCGGAAATATACCAAAAGTAAACCAGGTATATTTCGAGTATATATATGTCAAATAAATCCAATCAAATCATAAATTAAATTAAAAATATATTTAAAAACATTTTAAATATATTTTATTAATAAAACATGTATATAATTTATTATATACCAAAAATAAACCAAAAATATACTTAAATACAAATCACATTATTTATGCATTTTAATCAAAGTAAAACATATATTTCTAAATCATGCATCCTAAGCATATATATATATATATAGTATAGTAACTCACCTAGTGCGCTCCACGAGATAGGTCCGACGAGCCTGGTCCACTAGCCCTCAGTCTCGGCGCAACTAAACAAGAAACAAGTAACCGACATCAGAATAACCCTAACAGAAATCCTAGAATTCAATCTAGAGTATTAAACACAGAATCGGAATTTAGAGTTCGATTGGACATCACGTTTTATGAGAATTCTACCGAAAATTCGGCAGAACCTCCCCTGTAAAATGGACATCTCTCTACTCAAAAGAGTAGAGCCGACCCTGCAAGGAAATACACTTCAAAAAACAAGCTCAACACAATCAAAATCCTACGGTCGGACTCCAAACTACAGTCCACCGACCGGGGTCCACAAACACAGAATAATTCCAGATATGCCAAAAATATCCTTATAACATAGAAATTCATTTTATAGGTAGAAATTACATAATTAACCTTAAAACACAATAAAAATCGATAAAAACTCATTTTATTAGAAAAACCGTATATTATATATATAATTGAAAATAATTTACGAAAAATAGTTTTAATTAGTTAAAAACACCAAATAATTTGTAGAAATCATTTTTATACCTTAAATAACTATTAAAACCAATTAAATTACATTTTTAGACAATTTATGGTAAAATTACCAAAATACCCCTATATATATAAATATACCTAAATTACTTCAAAAATTCACCAAAAATCGTACAATTATCCAAAATTAATTTTCTCAATATATTTATCAATAATTAAACTCAATTAACCAATTAAATTCAAATAAAAACACAATTAACCCTAATTTCTCAAAAATTAGAAAATAATATTAAAATATTCAAAAATACCCAAAAATCCAAACAATCTCCAAAAATTCTAAAAAAATTCATAAATGTAGATTGAGCTACTAGGAACAACATTTTTGAAGGGATTTTCCATGAATCAATCAATTCGAAGCTCAAAAAAATCAAAAACCCTAATAGGCCGAAATAGAAAAATCAAAACCTAAGCAAATCTAGACCAATTCAGCTCAAACCAAAGCTAGAATCACACTCACCGGAGCTCAAAGAGAAGAAAGAAACCAGCGGTGTTGAAAACGGTGGCCGGAATCGACGTAATCGACGGTGGATCGATTTTCGGCTTCTCTGGCCAAAATCGACCTCCAGACGCCGGAAACGGCTACCTCAGGCGGCGGAAATGGTTGGGGAAGACGGTGGCACACCGGACGACACACCCACGGTGAAGAAACGGCGTGACAAGCGTCCGAACGGCGAGGAGAAGGATCGGGAGGAAGAAGGAGACTCGGGGGCAGTTTTGTAATTTTCTAATTCTTTTGTAATTTGACAAATTTTAATGTATATATGTATATATATATACTTTACACTATATAATAAAATAATATTAAATTACACACATCAAATATACACCACACACATAAAATTTAATATTTTAAATAATTTATACTAAATAAAATTAATTATATAACAATAAAACAAATAAATAATTAATAAAATATTAGGGTAATAATAAACCCTAATTAAATAATTATACACACACAGGCTTTATTTAGTATTTTAAAAATATGTATGAGTTCATGCAAGTCCGTAAATACATTTAAAATAATTAATATTAAAATATTTACGTGAAAATTTCCCCGAAAATGCAAGTCCCGAGAAAATTTTACGTAAAGTACTGTAGATAAAACACAGTAATTAAAATATGTTTTAAATACATATTAACTCGTAAAAATATCATATAAAATACAGAAATTATTTACACTGCATATCCCGGTACAGTGTAAAAATATTTAAAAACACGGGATATTACAACTAGGACCGTGTACGTACCGGTACGATTGATAAGGATTGAGTGAGAGTTAAAATTGGGTGATTATAATTGATTTAATTGATTTGACTAAGATTAATGGTATGTTAGATAGTGTGATTGCGGGGCCAATCACACTGACAGTCAGACTGCTGGAGCTCGGTTGACTTAGTGTCTCGAGGCCAGTCTACTGTCCATAAGTGAATTGAATGATCTATTGGGTTAATTGAGATGTGAGGTGATAGATAGTGTGATTGCTGGAGCTCGGTTGACCAAGTGTCTCGGGTTAATCACACTGACAGCCAGACTGTTGGAGCTGGATCGACTTAGTGTCTCGGGGCCAGTCTATTGTCCAGATTGGAATAAGTGTTCTATTTGGAATCAAGTGAGCCTGTATGGCTAGAGTGATGATGGGATTGTTTGAGGTTGTTATTATTTAGGGTTCTATGGATCCTTTATGAATTAAAACAAACATTTTCTACATTTAGTATATTTATAAAAGCAAAGTTTGGCATTCATGTGAAATGTGTGTATATACATATATATATAAATATAAGAATGTCTGATTGTTATGGTTTAGTTTGCATGTATATATAGTATAATAATTCACTCAGTGAGGTCTGACCCCCCCTCAATTATTTTTTTCAGGAGATCCCATATCGTCAGACCTTAGTTGTAGAGTTCCTCACCGTTGTTCTTCAGTCCCGGCTATTTTATGCAAATGTATATTCTGAACTTTAAATTGTATTCTAGAAATTGCTGCAGTAATGTTATTATATTGGAAGTGTATTATTTTGTTTGGATATTAAATACTCTGAGAATTTGTATTTGAACATTGTACGAATATGTATTCATTTATACAAGGATTTGGAGTATTTATTTTATATATTGATTCAGAAAAATTTTAATTTGGTCGTACTTTTATTTAATTATTGCATGATTTTATTTTCTTAGGCTTGCTACGGGTTCCAGATTCGAAAAAATTCCCGTTCCCTAGCGCTGGTTATGACTCCTAGTTTGGGTCGTGACAACCTGGTCCACTAGGCCTCGGTCTCGACGCAACTAAACAAACAAATGATAGCACGACATTATAATAAATCTATTAGAATTCCAAAGACTCGATCTAGATTCTTAGACACGGAATTAGGATAGGAATTTGACTGGACATCACGTTTTACGAGAATTCTACCAAAAATCCAGCAAAATCTTCCCTATAAAATGGACATCTCTCTACTCAAAGAGTAGGGTCGGCCCTGCAAAGAAATACACTTCAAAAATAAATACAGAACACAACCACAATCCCTCGATCAGACTCCAAACTACGAATCACCAACCGAGGTCCACAATTCACAGAGTATTTATAAAATACCGTAAATGCCCTTATATAATAAAAATACATTTTATAAGTAGAAATTATGTAATTAACCCTAAAACACAGTAAAAACTGATAAAAACTCATTTTATTAGAAAAATTGTATATTATATATATAATTGAAAATAATTTATGAAAAATAGTTTTAATTAGTTAAAAATACTAAATAATTTGTAGAAATCATTTTTATACCCTAAATAACTACTAAAACCAATTTAATTACATTTTTAGCCAATTTAGGGTAAAATTACCAAAATACCCATATATATATATAAATATACTAAAATTAATCCAAAAAAATTCACCAAAAATAATATAATTGCAAAAAATTAATTTTCTTAACATATTTTTCAATAATATCAATAAATATACTTAATTAACCAATTAATTTCAATTAAACACATAATTAACCCTATTTTCTCAAAATTACATAAACTAAATAAATTCAAAAATAAATACATAAAAATTCACAAAAATTCCAAATAAATTTCTATAATTCATTTAAACACCTATATTTACCATAAAACTCAATTTCATAATTTAATTAATTAATTTTCGAAAATTAGAAAATAATAATAAAATAATAAAAAATACCCAAAAATCAAAATAAATTCCAAAAATTCTACAAAAATTCCAAAATTAAGATAAAGCTACTAGGATCATAGTTTGTGAAGGAATTTTTCATGAATCAATCAAATTGAAGCTCAAAAAAATCAAGAACCCTAATAGGCCGAAATTGCAAAATCAAAACCTAAGCAAATCTAGACCATTTTAAGTGAAACAAAGTTTGGAATCACACTCACCAGAGCTCAAGGAGAAGATAGAGACCGACGGTGTCAAAAATGGTGGCCAGAATCAGCTTGATTGACGATAGGACAAAGTTTTGGTTTTTCGACAATAATAGAGGGAAACGACGCCAGAGAAGAGAAGGAAAGGTGGCAGAGCTGCTGGCTGGGAAGGGCGGAGCTTATGGTGGCACACCGATGGCTTGAAAATAGAAGTAACAGCGGTGAGGGTGACGGAAATCGATCGGGAAGAAGAGGAAGGGAATAGTGGTAGAACCGTAATTATTGCTAAGTTTTTTGTTTTTGACAAATAATTAGGTATATATGTATATATATATAATCACACTATATATTATAATAATATAAACTCCCACACACATATAATTTAATATATTAATAATTTTATACATTTAAAAATAATTAAATAATATTAAAACTAAATAATAAAAATAAAAATTATGGTAATTAATTAAACCCTAGTTTAATTTAAATAAATACACATATATACACTTTATTTTAGCACTCTAAAAATATATATGAGTTCATTAAAATTTTTGAAAATATTTAAAATAATTAATATTAAATTATTTACGTGTTAATTTCCCCGAAAATAAAATTCTCGGGAAAATTTTACGTAAGGTACTTAAAATAAGATAAAATAATTAAAATAAGCTTTAAATAAATATCAAACTCATAAAAATATCATAATTATATATAAAATTATTAACACTGCATATCTCGATGCAGTTTAAAATATTTTAAAAACTTAGGATATTACAGCTGATTACACAAATGAAAAAATTGCAGGGTGAAATTGATGCAAGGAATTTAAAGGCGAAAATATTTAGGCTATTTGTATTTGGTGTAATTTTGTTCTTAGTAATATGTTCCAATGTTCAACCTTACAAGAAAAAGACTACTTTGTGTTTGCCTTGAATTCTGACTATGTATTTGATGATTTGATGGTGACTAAAATAAGCTAGATTTTGGCCAAGTTTAGATGCAGCTTGCTTTATTGTATGAAAATAACATTAAGTACAACACTGCCTAGTAACATAAATAAAACAACTTAATTCAAACTGTGCTAATATAAATTGCAAATAAAAATGGAATACATTTCAAATGTTTAATTTTCCAAAAGAGTTATATATCCTTAATAAAGTTGTATTCCTATTACAACCTGTTTTCAAAACAACATGCGAAATCATATTACCAAAAAAAAAAAAAGAAACAAACAACATTCCAAATCATATTACAACAAAAAATAAACAACTTTCCAAATTCATCCTTTGTATCTTGTTCTTGCCCGTGCCCTTTGCTTTCCTCGAAATATAAGGAATTATTGGTTTAGGGTTGCATCTTGAGTTGTTGTAGACTTATAGATGACAGATTGGATATTTATGCTTGATTGAGTCTGAATAGGCTATGATGATGCTGAAGGTTGGCTGCTTTATTGTTGCATTAGGCTGGTTGGTTCACATCTTATGTTTTTGGCAGCTAATGCAGTAGCACAGGATCCACTAATATAATGAAGTTGGTGGTTTCCTGGCATCTAAGTGAACAAACAATTCTATACTCAGATCACATAAGTTCACCAAATAACTAATGCCATTGATCAATATAGTTTATATACATACCTATAATGACTCTTTATTTTAAATTATTAAAGTATATTTTGAGATTTGCAGTGTTAATAATATTTCATATATTGTTTATATTTTATCATGATTTGTGAATAATATTTGCTATTTTAAGTTAAATATTTTCTTACGTAAAATAATTTACTTGGAAGTTTTATTATTTTAAAATATTAAAGTTATTATCATTACTAATTATCATTATTGTCATTTTTATTATCATTATTTTTATTACTATTGATATTATTATTTTATGCATGTATTATTATTATTATTATTATTATTATTATTATTATTATTATTATTATTATTATTATTATTATTATTATTATTATTATTATTATTATTATTATTATTATTATTATTATTATATTTATGCATGTGCATGTGTGTGTATTGTACATGTGTTTATGTGGTGAAGCTATATATATATATATAATAATAATAATAATAATAATAATAATAATAAAGGGTCAGGATCTTTTTTTTTTAGGGCATCTTCTCTTTCTTCCCTTTTTTTCTTTCTTCTTTCCTTATTCTCTTTCCCGTTTTTCTTCCTTTCTCCCCTGTGCTTCCCATAAGCTTGCAGAGCGCCACCCACGTCATTCGACTGCCAATTTCCACCACTACTTTCCACCACCATCTTCCCTCTTCCTTTCCTTCCTTTTTCGCCATTTGCAGACCGCCAAAACGTTGCCGAAGTAGCAAAAACTGAAGCAGCAGTCGTGAAGCTTTCATCATCACTCACAACTCCTCCGGCCACCTTAGCTAGTGATTATGGTCTCTTTAGACTCCTTGAGCTTCAAGGAACTCACTTCCAAGTTTGGTTTAAGCTTAAACTTCTTTAATTGTGAGTTTTATTTATATTTAAGTTTATGTCTATTTTGGTTTTTGAAATTTTTAGCTTGAATTTGTATGAACCATGCTTAGTGTCTTTGTAAATATTAATGTGGGAAGCTTGAGCTACTTAAATATATTTTTCGTTTGATTTTTAGAATTTTTTAGGTTTTGGTTTTCCGACGAGTCACTGTTCCGGTGACCCTCGCCGGAAAACTTTTATATTTTTAATAAATAGTATGGATTATTTAGAATATAGTTTATGAAGGAAGTTTATTAAAATTCTATCCCCATTATTTACTATGAATTTTAAAGGTTTATCTAAAAAATTAATTTTTGGAAAAATTAATATAAATTGGTGAATTTTGTATTTTAATTGAGTTTTTTTTTAAGTAATTTTGGAATAATAATTAGTATTAAAATGATTTTTAGCAATTTTGATTAATTTTTTAATAATATTAGGTATTATGTAATTTTTGGATTTATGGGTAAATTAGGTGTTTTTTTTTTTTTGAAATTATAGGTAGATAATATGTTCTAAACAAATTTGGAATAATAAATGGTATTAAAATAATTTTTATGAATTATTTACTATTTTTAACTAATTAATACTAATTTTCAAAAATATATTCAAATAATAATTTTACATACTATTTTTGTGATTAAATGAGTTTTTAACTATTTTTATTATATATTTAAACTATTTGAGTAATTAATTGTGAATTTTACTATTTTATGTTAAATAATTGAAAGGTCAAATTTTTTTAATATTATATAATTTGTTTGAGATTTTATTTAATTAATGTGAAAATAATTATCTTTAATGTCGTTGATGTTTAAATATATTATATTGTGAATATTTATTGATATTGATGGATTTTAATGATTTTATTATATTATTATTTAATATTGATTGTTAGTGAATTGTGAACCTCGGTTGGGAATTTGTATAGTTCGGGGTCTCATCCCGAGGTGTTGAGCTTTATGTATACAAAAGTGTGTTTTCTTATAGGAACAACTCTACTTTTCAATAGAGAGATGTTCGTTTTATAGAGAAGACTCTGCTAATTTTTTAGTAGAATTTTCATACAACGTCACTCCAGGTCGATCCTGAGTTTCTGGTTTTTAATTGAGTTTTAATTTTTAAATCGAGTCTTCCTTTAGAATTCTTATAAGTATAGTTAGAAATTTATTCTGATTTTATTACTATTTATTTTTCTAGTTGTGTTGAGACCGAGGCCTATTGGACCATACCCGTCGAGTCAGTCTCGAGGAGCGCAAACTTGTGAGTTATTATTTTATATATGCACTGCATATAGGATGCATGAATATGAATTTTCATATTTTCATAATACATTTAAACATGAATTATTTTGTTAAATGACTTAGTATATTTTTATTGTATGCTTTTAGTATTTTTTTTGGTATATTTGCTATTTATGAGACATATATGCTAAGTATATTTTTAGTATATCTTTTGTATATATGTGGCATATATATATTAATATATTTTGGTATATATATAGGTTATTTTATTATATATGTGGAAAATATTTTAGTATATTCTTCTATACTGTATGCCATTTATTTTAATTGTGCATTTCATTATTTTCCATAAATATACAGTTTTATTGAAGGATATCAATAGAACGTGCTACCTAATGGGCTGCATTAGGACTGTGTATGTACCGGTGCAATAGATTTTAGGGTTGAGTTTATAAGATCATTTGAGGTGAAATTTGATTGATCAATTATTGAGAATTTCAGTGATTGAGTGGTGTGATTGCGGGAGCTCGGTTGACCTAGTATCTAGGGGCTAATCACATTGACAGTGAAACTGCGGGAGCTCAGTTGACTTAGTGTCTCAGGGCCAGTCTACTGTCCAAAATGGAATAAGAGAATTAATTTGGAATTAAGTAAGCTTGTATGGCTAATGAGATATTTTGATTGAGGTTGTGAATATCTAGGGTTCTATTTGATCCTTCATTTAAATAAATGTTTTATACATTTAATATATATATATATAAAAGCGGATTTCAGCATATGTGTGAAATGCCTGTATATATATATATATACTGATGCTTGATTGTATATGATTTATATTGCATGTATATATATTATAATAATTCACTCAGTTAGGTCCAACTCCCCTCAATATTTTTTTCAGGAGATTCCTTATCGTTAGACTTCAGTAGTTGACCTCTTAACCTGTCACGACCCAAAACAAGGGCCATGACCGGCGCTAGGGAACGGGAATTCTTTCGAATCCAGAACTCGTAGCAAGCCTAAAAATAAAATAAAACATGCAATAGTAATAATAACAATACATAAGGCAGCGGAAATAAAAATCATAAATATCACAATAACATTTCCACCAACTGGATTTAAATCAAATCCTCATCATTTCATATATATAAACTCCTTTAATATAAATCCAGTTCAAATATAATACAACATTTCTTTAATAATTTAATGACTACTGCAGTGTCTAGATAAAATAAAACTCAAGACTCAAAGAAGCAGTTTACATAAAGAAGCCGGGGCGGAAGAAATCCGGCGTACAGGCCTGCTACTATGGTCTGAAGATGATGACTCTCCTGAAAAATTAGTCAACGGAGGGGAGTCAAACCTCACTGAGTGAATTACTATAATATATATACATGCATACTAAATGCCAATGCACACAGTCAAAAGTATATATAATATGTATATATACAGGCAAATACACACAGATGCAAGAAATTCATTTTTTATATATTTGACTGAAAATCATCATTTATGAAGGATCAAATAGAACCCTATGATATCGAAACCTCAAACAGTATTAGACAACACTCTAGCCATACAGGCTCACTTATTCCAAATATATCCACTTGATCCATTTAGACAGTAGATTGGCCCCGAGACACTAAGTCAACCGAGCTCCAGCAGTCTGATTGCCAGTGTGATTGGCCCCGAGACACTTGGTCAACCGAGCTCTAGCAATCACACCTCCAAACCATATCTCACACATCAAATAATCAAATTCAATCAATATCCTCAAATGGTTAGTAATATAGCCTAAATGCTATAGGCGTACTGGTACGTACTCGGTCCTAGTGCTGCCCACTAGGTAGCACGTTCTATTGATATCCTTCATTAATAAATATAAAACATTCATTCACAAAAATAAATGATGCATGAACTTAAATAAAATAGCAACATAAACCATATATATATACTGGAAATATACCAAAAGTAAACCAGGTATATTTCGAGTATATATACGTCAAATAAATCCAATCAAATTATAAATTAAGCTAGAAATATATTTAAAAACATTTTAAATATAATTTATTAACAAAACATGCATATAATTGAAAATATACCGAAAATAAACCAAAAATAAACTAAAAATAAACTTAGGTAATAATTGAATTATTCATGCATAAATAATCAAAATAAAACATATTTTTCTAAATCATGCATCCTAAAGCACATATATATAAAATAGTAACTCACACTTAGTGCGCTCCACGAGATGGATCCGACGGGCCTGGTCCACTAGGCCTCGGTCTCAGCACAACTAAACAAATAATAAATAATAGACATCAGAATAAACCTAACAGAAAATCCTAGAACTTGATCTAGAATATTAAACATAGAATCGATATTAGGGTTCGACCGGATATCACGTTTTACGAGAATTCTACCAAAAATTCGGCAGAACCTCCCCTGTAAAACGGACATCTCTCTACTCAAAGAGTAGAGCCGACCCTGCAAAGAAACATACTTCAAAAATAAACACCACCTCTCATTCACAACCCCTCGATCGGACTCCATACTACAATCTACCGACCGGGGTCCACAAACACAGAACAATTTCAGAAATACCAAAAATACCCTTATAACATAGAAATTCATTTTTTATAAGTAGAAATTACATAATTAACCTTTACACATAGTAAAAACTGATAAAAACTCATTTTATTAGTAAAATCGTATATTATATATATAATTGAAAATAATTCACGAAAAATAGTTTTTGTAATATCCCGTGTTTTTAAATATTTTTACACTGTACCGGGATATGCAGTGTCAATAATTTCTGTATATTATATGATATTTTTACAAGTTAATATGTATTTAAAACCTATTTTTAATACTATGTTTTATCTACAGTACTTTACGTAAAATTTTCCCGGGACTTGCATTTTCGGGGAAATTTTCACGTAAACATTTTAATATTAATTATTTTAAATATATTTTCAGACTTGCATGGACTCATACGTATTTTTAAAATACTAAATAAAGCCTACGTGTGTGTATATTTATTTAATTAGGGTTTAGTATTACCCTAATATTTTATTTATTATTTATTAGTTTTATTGATAGTTAATTATTTTTATTTAGTATAAATTATTAAATTATTAAATTTTATGTGTGTGGTGTATATTTAATGTGTGTGATTTAATATTATTTTATTATATAGTGTAAAGTATATATATATACATATATACATTAAAATTTGTCAAAATTACAAAAGATTGGAAAATTACCATTTTGCCCCCGAGTCTTCTTCTTCCTCCCGATCACTTCCCTTCGTCGTTCTGGTCGCTACCGTGCCATTCCCTTGCCGTTGGTGTGCCGTCCGGTGTGCCACCACCTTCCCCAACCTTTTTCGCCGCCTGTGGTAGCCGTTTCCGGCGTCTGGAGGTCAGTTTTGGCCGGAGAAGTCGAAAATCGATCCACCGTCGATCACATCGATTCTGGCCACCATTTTTGACACCGCCAGTCTCTTTCTTCTCCTTGAGCTCTGGTGAGTGTGATTCTAGCTTTGGTTTGAGCTTAATTGGTCTAGAATTGCTTAGGTTTTGAATTTTCAATTTCGGCCTATTAGGGTTTTTGATTTTTTTGAGCTTTGAATTTATTGATTCATGAAAACTCCCTTCACAAATGTTGATCCTAGTATCTCAATCTACATGTATGAATTTTTGTAGAATTTTTGGAGATTTTTTGGATTTTTGGGTATTTTTGAATATTTTAATATTATTTTCTAATTTTTGGAAATTAATTATTTAAATTATGAAATTGGAGTTTATGGTTAAATTGGGTGTTTAAATGAATTATAGGAATTTATTTGGAATTTTTATGAATTTCTAAGTATTTATTTTGAATTATTTAAGTTATGTGATTTTGGGAAAATTAGGTTAAATGTGTTTTTATTTGAATTTAATTCGTTAATTGGGTTTAATTATTAATATTATTGATAAATACGTTGAGAAAATTAATTTTGGATAATTTTATAATTTTTGGTGAATTTTTTGAAGTAATTTAGGTATATTTATATATATAGGGGTATTTTGGTAATTTTACCCTAAATTGGCTAAAAATGTAATTTAATTGGTTTTAATAGTTATTTAAGGTATAAAAATGATTTCTACAAATTATTTGGTATTTTTAACTAATTAAAACTATTTTTCGTAAATTATTTTCAATTATATATATAATATACGATTTTTCTAATAAAATGAGTTTTTATCGGTTTTTATAGTGTTTAAAGGTTAATTATGTAATTTCTACTTATAAAATGTATTTCTAGGTTGTAAGGATATTTTTGGTATTTCTGAATTGTTCTGTGTTTGTGGACCCCGGTCGGTAGATTGCAGTCTGGAGTCCGACCGAAGGGTTGTGGTTTTGTGTTGAGCCTATTTTTTTTGAAGTGTGTTTCTTTGCAGGGTCGGCTCTACTCTTTTGAGTAGAGAGATGTCCGTTTTGCAGGGGAGGTTCTGTCGAATTTTTGATAGAATTCTCGTAAAACGTGATATCCAGTCGCTGTGTTTAATACTCTAGATCAAATTCTAGGATTTCTGTTAGGTTTATTCTGATGTCAGTTAATTATTTCTTGTTTAGTTGCGCCGAGACCGAGGGCTAGTGGACCAGGCCCATCGGACCCGTCTCGTGGAGCGCACTAGGTGAGTTACTATACTATATATATATGCTTAGGATGCATGATTTAGAAATATATGTTTTACTTTGATTAAAATGCATAAATAATGTGATTTGTATTTAAGTATATTTTTGGTTTATTTTTGGTATATAATAAATTATATACATGTTTTATTAATAAAATATATTTAAAATGTTTTTTAAATATATTTTTAATTTAATTTATGATTTGATTGGATTTATTTGACATATATATACTCGAAATATACCTAGTTTACGTTTGGTATATTTCCGGTATATATATGGTTTATATTGTTATTTCATTTAAATTCATGCATCATTGATTTTGTGAATGAATGATTTATTTATTAATGAAGGATATCGATAGAACGTGCTACCTAGTGGGTAGCACTAGGACCGAGTACGTACCGGTACGCCTATAGTATTTAGGCTATAATACTAACTTATCTGTGGATATTGATTTGATGTGGTTATTGATATGTGTGAGATGTGGTTTGTGGGTGTGATTGATGGAGCTCGGTTGACCAAGTGTCTCGGGGCCAATCACACTGGCAGTCAGACTGTTGGAGATCGGTTGACTTAGTGTCTCGGGGCCAGTCTACTGTCCAAATGGATTAAGTGGTTATATCTTGGAATAAGTGAGCCTGTATGGCTAGAGTGTTGTCTAACACTATTTCTGAGGTTGCGATATTCTAGGGTTCTATGTGATCCTTCATAAATCATGATTTTAAATAAAAGTATATAAAAATGATTTTACTGCATCTGTGTGAAATTGCCTGTATATATACATATTAGATATGTATTATTGACTGTATGCATTATCATTTAGTGTGTATGTATATATATTATAGTAATTCACTCAGTGAGGTCTGACTCCCCTCCGTTGACTATTTTTCAGGAGAGTCAACTTCTTCAGACCTCAGTAGCAGGTCGATACGTCGGATTTCTTCCGCCCCGGCTTCTTTGTGTAAATTATCTACTTGAGTCTTATTTATTTTATCTAGACACTGCAGTAGTTGTGAATTAAAGTATTGGATTTCATGTATCTTATTTTTTAAAGAGATGTATTATATTGAAACTGGATTTGTATTAAAGATTATATATCTATGAGATGAAATTTGATTTAAATCCAGTTGATGTGAATAATATTATGATATTATGATTTTTATTTCCGCTGCATAATATATGATTTATTTTATTTTTAGGCTTGCTACGGGTTCCGGATTCGAAAGAATTCCCGTTCCCTAGCGCCGGTCATGGCCCCTGTTTTGGGTTGTGACAAAGTTGGTATCAGAGCGGAGTTCTGTGTCAGGGCTTAGTTGTGTGAGTTGTGGCCCTAGTTTTTGAGTTGTGTTTTCTGTTGAACTACTGCAGTGTATTAGGTTCGAGTATGTCTTGATAAGTATTCCTTGCCTTAGTTTTCTGCGTTATTCCTCCATTGTCTGTTTTGTTTGAATCTTTCCGTTTGTCTTTTCAGTATGAGGAGGCGAGCGTGTGTCGCTCCACCGATCGTTGAGGCCAAGGATGATGAGTCTTTTCAGGATGAGGTTTTACCTCCTGAGCCGCCAGTTAGGCGTAGAGGTTGTGGCAGAGGTAGACCTCGAGGAGCGGCAGGTCGCCATAGGCAGAGAAAGTTACAGGACGAGGAGCCTGTTGAGCCTGAATTTGATGTTCCTGTTCCTCCAGTTGTTCAGCCTGTTCAGCCTGCCTATCAGCAGGGTATGTCTGACCCTGAGGTAGCTTTGTTCTATGCCCGAGTTGGCAGGATTGCTTTTGACGGTACTTCTGATCCTTTAGATTTTCTGCATGCGATTGAGACTAGGACTCGGACTGCTCACACCGAGTACCAGCGGATCATGATCATCGAGTTGTCTATTGAGGGACCAGCTCTAGATTGGTTTATTCAGATGATCCAGCCCTATATGATGACGATGACTTGGGCTCAGTTTCGAGAGCAGTTTATGAGGAGATTCTGTCCAGAGCCTCTTCGTTTGAGTTATCGTCTTCGTCTGACCAGTATTTCTCATGGAGATCGATCTGTAGAGGAGTATACCCGAGAGTTTCTTCGTCTGGGTAGATATGCTGAGGATCTGATGCGAGATCAGTATTTCACAGTCAGTACGTATGTTACTGGTTTGGGTTCAGCTTTTGTTGGTATGCCTATAGCAGGTCTTACTCTGGAGTCTGTGATTGAGCTAGCTAAGGAGATTGAGCTGAGGTTAGTTAGGCAGGGAGCGATGCCTGATTATTACCAGCTAGGAGTTCAGTCGAGTGGATTGCAGGCTACTCCATATTCGAGTTTTCATGTTGGATCGAGTAGTCAGCAGCGAGGTCCGACTCAGCAGAGTCAGAGACAGCAGCAGCGAGTGCATCGAAGCAGTAGACATGGCCGTGGAGGTCAGCGTAGATCGTTCAGATTCGGGTCAGGTGCTTCGAGCAGTAGCAGTGGTCGTAGTTCTGGATCAGCGGTTAGTGTTTGCCAGACTTGTGGTAGAGTCCATCAGGGACCGTGTTATCTGACACCACTGACATGCTTCAGATGCGGGCAGACAGGACATTTTGCCAGATCGTGTCCTTATTCTGGGTATCAGCAGTAGCAGATTCCATGATTCCCACAACAGTCGATTGCTAGTGCAGCACCCGTGCCATTTCAGTTGCCACCAGCCCAGCATTAGAGTTCTACTCAGTTTGTTCCACAGCAGAGTCGTGGTAGAGGTACTAGAGGAGGTGCCAGAGGTATTGGCCAGGCTTCTACCAGTCAGCAGGGAGGTTGAGGTTAGGCCAGAGTCTTCCATCTGACTCAGCAGGATGCTCAGGCATCTAATGCAGTCGTGGCAGGTATTGTTTTTGTTTGTTACCTGGATGCATGGGTTTTGTTTGATCCGGGGTGCCACGCATTCATTTGTTTCTCCTATTTTTGCTTCTAAATCTTGTTGGCAAGCTTCGAGGATGGCTTTTCCTTTGTCCGTTGCCACTCCTCTGAGCGATTCCTTGGACACCAATATTGTTCTTTCTGGTTGTCCAGTTCTCGTGGGAGATAGAGAATTACCCGCTGATTTGATTTTATTGGATATGATGGAGTTTGATGTTATTTTGGGAATGGATTGGTTGTCTCAGCACTTCACCGTGGTAGATTGCAGGAATAAGGAGGTGACTTTTAGAATTCCTGGTGAAGAAGATTTTAAGTTTGTTGGTGATAGGAGTTCAGCACCTCAGAATCTTATTTCTGTTATTACGGCTAGGAAGTTGTTGAGGAAAGGATGTCAGGGATATTTGGCATTGGTCAGGGATACATTAGTGGAGAAGTTGTCACTCACAGATGTTCCTGTTGCTTGTGAGTTTCCTGATGTTTTTCCCGAGGAGTTGCCAGGTTTACCACCTCACAGAGAGATTGAGTTCTGTATAGATGTGGTTCCAGGTACTACTCCTATATCTATGCCACCCTATCGTATGGCTCCTGCAGAGTTGAAAGAGTTGAAGGAGCAGTTGCAAGACTTGTTGGATAAAGGTTTCATTAGACCTAGTGTTTCTCCTTGGGGTGCACCAGTTTTGTTTGTGAAGAAGAAGGATGGTACCCTGAGATTGTGCATTGACTATAGAGAGCTGAATAAGGTGACAGTGAAGAACAAGTATCCTCTCCCGAGGATAGATGATTTGTTTGATCAGCTACAAGGTGCACAGTTCTTTTCCAAGGTTGACTTGAGGTCGGGTTATCATCAGCTGCGGATTAGTGAATCCGATATTCCTAAGACAGCGTTCCGCACTCGATATGGCCATTATGAGTTTCTGGTGATGTCTTTTGGTTTGACTAATGCACCAGTAGCTTTTATGGATCTGATGAACAGGGTATTCAGACCGTATGTGGATCAGTTTGTAGTAGTCTTCATTGATGATATACTGGTATATTTAAGGAGTATGGAAGAGCATGTATATCATTTGAGGATTGTACTACAGACACTGAGAGATCATCAGCTTTATGCTAAATTTTCGAAGTGTGATTTCTGGATGGAGAGTGTTTCTTTTCTTGGACACGTAGTGTCTAAAGAAGGTATTCAAGTTGATCCACAGAAGATTGAGGCAGTGTCTGAATGGCCTAGACCTACTTCTGTTATGGAGATTCGGAGTTTTCTGGGTTTAGCCGGGTATTATAGGCGGTTTGTGCAGGATTTTTCCAGGATTGCAGCCCCTATGACTCGCTTGACTCAGAAGAATGTTAGATTCGAGTGGTCAGAAGCTTATGAGAATAGTTTTCAGTTGTTGAAGGAGAAGTTGACCACAGCGCCAATATTAGCTTTGCCTAATAGTGTGGATAAGTTCACAGTTTACTGTGATGCCTCTAGAATTGGTCTTAGTTGTGTGTTGATGTAGAATGGAAGGGTGATAGCCTATGCTTCGAGGCAGTTGAAGAAGCATGAGCAGAACTATCCTACACATGATCTTGAGATGGCTACAGTGATCTTTGCTTTGAAGATCTGGAGACATTATCTGTACGGGGTGACTTGTGAGATATTTACTGATCACAAGAGCCTTAAGTACATTTTTCAGCAGTGAGATTTGAATTTGAGGCAGAGAAGATGGTTGGAATTGTTGAAGGATTATGATTGTGAGATTCTATATCATCCGGGTAAAGCTAATGTGGTAGCAGATGCCTTGAGTAGGAAGTCCTCAGGTAGTCTTGCTCACATTGGTGTTGAGAGGAGACCATTGATCCAAGAGTTGCATCTGATGGTGGATCAAGGTCTGATGATGAAAATTAGTAGATCAGGTGGACTGCTAGCTCAGTTTAAAGTACAATCTGTACTGAGGGTTAGGATTAAAGCAGCTCAGAGCCGAGATCCCATTCTGGAAGAGCTTGCAGAGAATGTTCGAGCAGGGAAGTTCACTGATTTCACACTTGATGATGATGGTGTGTTGTGGATCAGTGGTAGATTGTGTGTTCCTGATGTGGATGATTTGAGAGAAGAGATCCTAGAGGAAGCACATTCTACAGCTTACAGCGTACATCCAGGTGTTACTAAGATGTACCACAGTATCAGAGATTTATACTGGTGGGATGGATTGAAGAAAGATGTTGCTGATTATGTTGCTAAGTGTTTGACGTGTCAGCAAGTGAAAGCCGAACATCATAAGTCTTCTGGGAAGCTTCAGCCTCTTCCTATTCCCGAGTGGAAGTGGGAAAGGATAGCTATGGATTTTGTGGTCGGTTTACCTCGTTCGAAGGATGGATACGACTCCATCTGGGTGATTATAGACAGATTGACGAAGTCTGCACATTTCTTGCCTGTGAAAGCCACCTATTCAGTTGCTAGATTGACGAAGTTGTACGTGAAGCATATTGTGTGCCTTCATGGAGTACCTGTGTCCATTGTGTCAGATAGAGGTTCGGTGTTTACTTCTCGTTTTTGGCAGAAGTTGTAGGAAGCGATGGGCACTAGGTTGGATTTCAGTAATGCTTTTCATCCTCAAACAGATGGCCAGTCTGAGAGGACGATCCATACACTGGAAGATATGTTAAGGATGTGTGTCTTGGATTTGGGAGGTAGCTGGGATGATCATTTGTCGCTTGTTGAGTTTGCATATAATAACAGCTACCATAGCTGTATTGGTATGGCACCGTATGAGGCTTTGTATGGAAGAAAGTGTAGATCCCCGTTGAGTTGGGATGAGATTGGTGAGAGAGCTTTGACTGGACTTGAGATGGTTCAGGATGCTGCAGAGAAAGTCGCAGTGATCAAGCGAAGATTAGAGACCGCAGTTAGCAGACAGAAGAGTTATGCGGATCCTAGGCGCAGAGATGTGGAGTTTCAGGTTGGAGATTTTGTTTTTCTGAAAGTATCTCCGATGAAGGGTGTGATGAGATTTGGCAGGAAGGGTAAGTTAGCACCGAGATACATTGGACCGTTTGAGATTCTGGAGAGAGTTGGCACTGTTGCATATCGGTTGGATTTGCCTCCGAGTATGTCACAGGTGCATCCAGTATTTCATATCTCGATGTTGAGGAAGTATATCTCAGACCCTTCGCACGTGTTGCAACCTGACAGTATGGAAGTGAGTGAAGATTTGACGTTTGTGGAAGAACCTGTGGCGATCGTAGATTATCAAGTTCGACAGTTGAGATCGAAGCAGATTCCGATGGTCAAGGTTCTGTGGCGCAGCGACAGAGTTGAGGAGCATACGTGGGAGACTGAAGCTGAGATGCGAGCTTCTTACCCGTATCTCTTTCCTTCTTGATCTTGTTTTCTGGAATTCGGGGACGAATTCTTGTAAGGGGGGAAGACTGTAATATCCCGTGTTTTTAAATATTTTTACACTGTACCGGGATATGCGAGTGTCAATAATTTCTGTATATTATATGATATTTTTACGAGTTAATATGTATTTAAAACCTATTTTTAATACTATGTTTTATCTACAGTACTTTACGTAAAATTTTCCCGGAACTTGCATTTTCGGGGAAATTTTCACGTAAACATTTTAATATTAATTATTTTAAATATATTTTCGAACTTGCATGGACTCATATGTATTTTTAAAATACTAAATAAAGCCTACGTGTGTGTATATTTATTTAATTAGGGTTTAGTATTACCCTAATATTTTATTTATTATTTATTAGTTTTATTGATAGTTAATTATTTTTATTTAGTATAAATTATTAAATTATTAAATTTTATGTGTGTGGTGTATATTTAATGTGTGTGATTTAATATTATTTTATTATATAGTGTAAAGTATATATATATACATATATACATTAAAATTTGTCAAAATTACAAAAGATTGGAAAATTACCATTTTGCCCCCGAGTCTTCTTCTTCCTCCCGATCACTTCCCTTCATCGTTCCGGTCGCTGCCGTGCCGTTCCCTTGCCGTTGGTGTGCCATCTGGTGTGCCACCACCTTCCCCAACCTTTTCCGCCGCCTGTGGTAGCCGTTTCCGGCGTCTGGAGGTCGGTTTTGGCCGGAGAAGCCGAAAATCGATCCACCGTCGATCACGCCGATTATGGCCACCATTTTCGACACCCGCCAGACTCTTTCTTCTCCTTGAGCTCCGGTGAGTGTGATTCTAGCTTTGGTTTGAGCTTAATTGGTCTAGAATTGCTTAGGTTTTGAATTTTCAATTTCGGCCTATTAGGGTTTTTGATTTTTTTGAGCTTCGAATTGATTGATTCATGAAAACTCCCTTAACAAATGTTGATCCTAGTAGCTCAATCTACATGTATGAATTTTTGTAGAATTTTTGGAGATTTTTTGGATTTTTGGGTATTTTTGAATATTTTAATATTATTTTCTAATTTTTGGAAATTAATTATTTAAATTATGAAATTGGAGTTTATGGTTAAATTGGGTTTTGAAATGAATTATAGGAATTTATTTGGAATTTTTATGAATTTCTAAGTATTTATTTTGAATTATTTAAGTTATGTGATTTTGGGAAAATTAGGTTAAATGTGTTTTTATTTGAATTTAATTGGTTAATTGGGTTTAATTATTAATATTATTGATAAATATGTTGAGAAAATTAATTTTGGATAATTGTATAATTTTTGGTGAATTTTTTGAAGTAATTTAGGTATATTTATATATATAGGGGTATTTTGGTAATTTTACCCTAAATTGGCTAAAAATGTAATTTAATTGGTTTTAATAGTTATTTAAGGTATAAAAATGATTTCTACAAATTATTTGGTATTTTTAACTAATTAAAACTATTTTTCGTAAATTATTTTCAATTATATATATAATATACGGTTTTTCTAATAAAATGAGTTTTTATCGGTTTTTATAGTGTTTAAAGGTTAATTATGTAATTTCTACTTATAAAATGTATTTCTAGGTTGTAAGGATATTTTTGGTATTTCTGAATTGTTCTGTGTTTGTGGACCCCGGTCAGTAGATTGTAGTCTGGAGTCCGACCGAGGGGTTATGGTTTTGTGTTGAGCCTATTTTTTTTGAAGTGTGTTTCTTTGCAGGGTCGGCTCTACTCTTTTGAGTAGAGAGATGTCCGTTTTACAGGGGAGGTTCTGTCGAATTTTTGGTAGAATTCTCGTAAAACGTGATATCCAGTCGAACCTTAATTTCTGATTCTGTGTTTAATACTCTAGATCGAATTCTAGGATTTCTGTTAGGTTTATTCTGATGTCAGTTAATTATTTCTTGTTTAGTTACGCCGAGACCGAGGGCTAGTGGACCAGGCCCGTCAGACCCGTCTCGTGGAGCGCACTAGGTAAGTTACTATACTATATATATATGCTTAGGATGCATGATTTAGAAATATATGTTTTACTTTGATTAAAATGCATAAATAATGTGATTTGTATTTAAGTATATTTTTGGTATATAATAAATTATATACATGTTTTATTAATAAAATATATTTAAAATGTTTTTTAAATATATTTTTAATTTAATTTATGATTTGATTGGATTTATTTGACATATATATACTCGAAATATACCTGGTTTACGTTTGGTATATTTCCGATATATATATGGTTTATATTGTTATTTCATTTAAATTCATGCATCATTGATTTTGTGAATGAATGATTTATTTATTAATGAAGGATATCGATAGAACGTGCTACCTAGTGGGCAGCACTAGGACCGAGTACGTATCGGTACGCCTATAGTATTTAGGCTATAATACTAACTTATCTGTGGATATTGATTTGATGTGGTTATTGATATGTGTGAGATGTGGTTTGTGGGTGTGATTGCTGGAGCTCGGTTGACCAAGTGTCTCGGGGCCAATCACACTGGCAGTCAGACTGCTGGAGCTCGGTTGACTTAGTGTCTCGGGGCCAGTCTACTGTCCAAATGGATTAAGTGGTTATATCTTGGAATAAGTGAGCCTGTATGGCTAGAGTGTTGTCTAACACTATTTCTGAGGTTGCGATATTCTAGGGTTCTATGTGATCCTTCATAAATCATGATTTTAAATAAAAGTATATAAAAATGATTTTACTGCATCTGTGTGAAATTGCCTGTATATATACATATTAGATATGTATTATTGACTGTATGCATTATCATTTAGTGTGTATGTATATATATTATAGTAATTCACTCAGTGAGGTCTGACTCCCCCTCCGTTGACTATTTTTCAGGAGAGTCAACTTCTTCAGACCTCAGTAGCAGGTCGATACGCCGGATTTCTTTCGCCCCGGCTTCTTTGGGTAAATTATCTACTTGAGTCTTATTTATTTTATCTAGACACTGCAGTAGTTTTGAATTAAAGTATTGGATTTCATGTATCTTATTTTTTAAAGAGATGTATTATATTGAAACTGGATTTGTATTAAAGATTATATATCTATGAGATGAAATTTGATTTAAATCCAGTTGATGTGAATAATATTATGATATTATGATTTTTATTTCCGCCTGCATAATATATAATTTATTTTATTTTTAGGCTTGCTACGGGTTCCGGATTCGAAAGAATTCCCGTTCCCTAGCGCCGGTCATGGCCCCTGTTTTGGGTCGTGACAGTTTTAATTAGTTAAAAATACCAAATAATTTGTAGAAATCATTTTTATACCTTAAATAATTATTAAAACCAATTAAATTACATTTTTAGTCAATTTTGTGTAAAATTACCAAAATGCCCTTATATATATAAATATACTAAAATTCATTCAAAAATTCACCAAAAATAGTATAATTATCCAAAATTAATTTTCTCAACATATTTATCAATAATATCAATAATTAAACTCAATTTACCAATAAATTTCAATTAAAAACACAATTAACCTAATTTTCCCAAAATTACATAAACCTAAATAATTCAAAATAAATACATAGAAATTCATAAAAATTCCAAATAAATTCCTATAATTCATTTAAACACCTGTAATTATCATAAAACACAATTTCATAATTTATTTAATTAATTTTCAAAAATTAGAAAATAATATTAAAATATTCAAAAATACCCAAAAATAAAAATAATCCCCAAAAATTATAAAAAAATTCACACATGAAGATTAATCTACTAGGATCAACATTTGTGAAGGGACTTTTCATGAATCAAACAATTCGAAGTTCAAAAAAATCAAAAACACTAATATGGCCGAAATTGAAAATTCGAAACCTAAGCAAATCAAGAACATTTCAGCTCAAACCAAAGCTAGAATCACACTCACCGGAGCTCAAGGAGAAGAAAGAGACCAGCGGTGTTGAAAATGGTGGCCGGAATCATCATGATCGATGGTGGTTCAACTTTCGGCTTCTCCGGCCAAAAATGGCTTCCAGACGCCGGAAACGGCTGCTACAGGCGGCGAAAGAGGCTGAGGAAGGTGGTGGTACACTGGACAGCACACCAACGGCAAGGGATCGGGACAACAACAACCGGATTTGCGTGGGGAAGGTGATTGGGGAAGAAGGAGAAATCGGGGGCAAAAACGTAATTTTCCAAAATTTTTGTTTTTTTTAACTTATAATATGTATATATATATACTTTATACTATATATTAAAATAATATTAAATTACACACATTAAATATACACCACACACATATAATTTAATATTTTAATAATTTATACTAAATAAAAATAATTAAATAACAATAAAACTAATAAATAATTAATAAAATATTAGGGTAATATTAAACCCTAATTAAATAAATAATTACATGTATACACGGTGTTTAATATTTTAAAATATGTATGAGTTCATGCAAGTCCGTAAATATATTTAAAATAATTAATAATAAATTATTTACGTGAAAATTTCCCTGAAAATAAAAGTCTCGGGAAAATTTTATGTAAAGCACTGTAAATAATACACAATAATTAAAATAGATTTTAAATACATATCAACTCGTAAAAATATTATAATATATATATAAAAATTATTAACACTGCATATCCCGATGCAGTATTAAAATATTTAAAAACACGGGATATTACATAACCGGTCTTCTTCAACTCTGACTAGACTATGTAATTTTATTATCTGAACTCTTATTGTATTCTAGAATACTGCAGTAGTAATGGTATTGAATAAGTAGTGTGTTGTTTTGGATTTTGAGAATTATGTATCAGAATATTGTATGAATATTTTTATTATGATATGACATTTAAGTATTTATTTTTATATCAATTTAAAGTTTTAATTCTAATGCATTTTTATTTATTTATTGCATGTGTTTTTATTTTTAAGGCTTGCTACAAGTTTCGGATTTGAAAAAATTCCCATTTCCTAATGTCGGTCATCACTCCCAGTTTGGGTCATGATAATACCCTAGCATATAAATTTCTTGCCTCAGAGAAATATCGAACACCATAACCTTCTATAACCTAACACATCAAAGATTACATAAGTTATATACACAACTTTCAATCCTCACAAATAATTGTATAACATCAATTATACTTGTCTTTTCTCTTTTTGTAAATGTTTTCTCTGACTAATTGGTAAGGAAAATCCTAGTGGTGCATTTAAAGTGTTTGTTATTGATGGTGTTGCACCAACTGGTCCTTCTGTTGCCCTTGTAATGGTGGTAACCTTTCTAGGCTTGCCTCTTTTAGCCTATATAGTCACAAATAATCTGAGTCAATTTTTATTAAAAAAATTAATAATTAAAGAGCAATAATATCACCTTGGGTGGTTTAGGTGCTACTGGCTTGTCTATATTTGGACATCTTGTTTTATTATATCGAATTTGAAGACAATGCATGCATCTTATAAGCATTCCACGTCTTAATAGTCTGCCTGGCTTCTTTGGGTCCTCCTCAAGAGCTTTCTTCCTTGATATTTTTTATCTACCCGGCATTCGCTTGTATGGAAGGGGAAATATTTATGTCATATCAATACAAGGCCACATATCTTGACTATTTATAGGTTTTATACCATGTTGATATACATTAAGGTACTGCTGCTTCTTGTAAAATGCATCTATATATGACTCTACATCTTGCCTTATGTAGTTCACAGCTGTAATACCATGAGAACATAGGATCCTAGTTAGATCCCATGCTCTACATGAGCATGATAGTGAGTTCAAAGCAACCACAAATTGGCTATCACTAACAAATACTTGTAACCTCTATCTAATTAAAGGCTTAACAGTGCAGAATCTAGCTTCAAACCTTTATTTTTCCAATTTTTTTTTTGATTTTTGGACATAAATCATCATTAGAGCTGCTCATCATTTCAGCCTTGTGATAAATCCTCTTAATAAGTGTAGTCCTGATTGCTTCTAACATTTTAATCATAGGATATATTCTTACCTTGGAAACATATCCATTGAATGTCTCAGCAAGATTTGATGTGACTACATTGCATTTAGGCCATGTACTTATAAATTCCCTACAAAATGTTATAGGGCCTTGCTTTAAAAAATCTACAGCAGTAGTAAGGTTAAGAGCCTTTATCTCATCTGGATGTCTGTGATAATAAGCTTCATAAGTAGCAAACATAGTAGCCCAATATAGTGGTTTGAATAGCATATCATTATATTTCTTCTTCCAATTTTGGTATAAGTGCCGAGCATAATTTTCTATGCTCTGTATGAGGCACAAGGTCTACTATGGCATTTGTAAGTCCTTAAAAAAAATAAAAACCACATTCAACCAAAAAATTCAGTAATAAGTAAGATAATGACAAATTCAACGATCCAAATCAGAATCTAGATTATTTACTTTGTAAATAGTGCTAACAATAAGAAATATTTAAAACATATAAGCAACTAACCTTTTGCTTGTCACTAACCAAAGTGAGCCAAAGTCCATCGATAATATTCAAATCTGAGAATAAAATGGAGAAAAAACCACTTCCACTTCCATGTTTGCTCATTTTTTCTTTCAACAACTGCCTAAGAGATGGGATACATTTGGTTATTGCCATCTCTTGCAACAGCTATTAATAAAGTCCTACTAAAAAATGTTTTAAAAAAAGCTCTATCTAGGCACAATATTGGCCTATAACCATTAATATATCCCTTTCTTAAATTAGAAAAACCTATATAAAGTCTCTTGAAAAAGACTCGCCCATTCGATAATGGTTCATTTGTTACTAACTCGAAGGTACCTTCTCTGTCAACCCTTTATAGTTTAGTATGATAAGAATATAATCTTCCATAGTGTAACTCTAAACTGTCCCTTATAAGTCCAAGTGCCATCTTTTTGGCTCTATAACACATCTAATTAGTCACTTTAATATTGTATTTTTCCTTTAAATTATTTTGCATATCTTCCACCGAATAGTCTAGTTTTCTTCTCAAGACACTCATAAATTCCTTAGCCATCCATTTAGCAATAACTTGCTTATTTGTGTCCTTCCTTGAACAACTATGCTCACCCTGATAAATCTTGATAGAAAATGTTTTCTCATTTTGTACTCTAGCCCTGTATAGCCTTTACTTACAATTAAAATCACACTTTGCTTCAGCTCAAACTAAATTTGACCTAGTCTAATGGATATTATATCCATTACATACGCCATATTACTAAACAATAGATTGAAGTTGCTTGGTAGACTCAAACAACATTCCAGGTATAAATTATAGCTTTATGCGATCACATTTGGGGTTGTATAAGATCTTCTTTTTATTATTCCTTCTATCTCGTACCTTAAGATCACCTTCCTTACTACTATAAGAGGTATCAAACATACCATTATCTGATTCTTCATAATCACTTAATGGCAATTCTATCCTTCCCTCATTCACATTTGCATTCTATTTCTTGTTAATAATTGAAAGATTCCCTCAAATCTTCATCACCAAAATCCAACCCCAAACCATAACTAATATCAATAGTAGCTTTTTTAAAGGCATGTTTATTTTTCCTAGTAATTACATACATGTCATCTTCATTATTTGATTCACCCTTTAAACTAATACTACTATCACTATCAGTTTCAAATTTTGGAACATAATCGACATCATCTTCACTGCTATATTCCCTATCAACTGCGTTATCATCATTATTTTGTATCCTAGGCATTGTGTGATCAGTAGCAATAAAATATACCCCTGATTCTACCATATCATCCCTAACACTATTACCATATGATTTAATAAAATTTTTTAGAAAATTAAAATCATCTCCCTCACCCTACATCTTTCTTAGTTCATTCTTATCATTAATCAAAATTTGATATTCCCAATTACTAGTCCTTAGTGGGTAGTAACCTATTTTGGCAACCTTCCCGTACCCTAAATCTGTAACTTTAGCCCCTATTTCATCCTAACTTAAGTAATGAAGAACATCCCACCCACTCAGTATTGTATGACCTCCTTTATACTTAATCAGCGTTCTAATTTCAAAATTTCCACTAACCTAAACCTTAACATGAAAGTTGAAAAAAAATTGCATAATCTTTACACACATAACATTCAAAATACACAAACAAGTTCAAATCTCAAACTCATTACAATGACCATACCTTTTTTCTTATTTCTGCCTTCTAGTTATTGTTCCCGTTTCCTCAAGCTTTTTCCTTGGTGCCATTCTAATTGAACTTCAATTTTTATTTGATTCAAATAAGAAGAATAATGGAAAAAAAAAGAAAAAAGAAAAAAATGAAGAAAAAAGAATGAGGTCAAAATGGAAGAAAATAACTCTTCATGACGAGGGAGAAGAGATACATTAAGGTAAGAGTCGAACAATTTTTCTTTTGTTTTGAATTGATGAGGGAGAGAGTTGCTTTACAATTGATTAGGGTATTTTTATGGCTAAAACGACACTGTTTTCTACACATCCAACCATGGTTATGTCTTACACCATGGTTAGTTGACTTGTCGATAGGGCCCATAATTTTATTAAGTGTCTTGACATATGGTAGTCATGTCATCCGGTCTGGGTGTAATTTTGACCTAATCATAAATTGTGTTAAAATTACAAAGATAAATATGAAATTGGGTCATTTTTGTCAAGGTTTAGATGTTTGAAAATTAAAATCATCTCCCTCACCCTACATCTTTTTGACCTTTTGCAATTATAAAAAAGTCTTCATTCATTATTATTATATAAAAATTGGATAATTTCGTCATTTACTAATAAAAATTAAATTAAATTAATTAAAATATATTATTAATTTGATTGAAAATCAATTTCTTATTTTAATTAGGTTAACTTCTATTTTATCTCTAATAAAAATTAAATTAACTAAATTATAATTCTAATTTAATTGAAAGTACATTTCCTATTTTAATTAGGTTAACTTCTATTTTATCTCTAACAAAATTAAACTATATTAATTAAGATATAATTTTAATTTAGTTGAAAGTATTTTTCCCATTCTAACTAGGTTAATTTCGATTTTATCTCTAATAAAAATGAAATCAATTAACATATAATTCTAACTTAATTGAAAATATGTTTTCTATTTTAATTATATTAATTTTTATTTTATCTCTATCAAAATTAAATTAATTAAAATTTTAGTGATAATTTTGTTATATACATACATACATATATATATATATATATATATATATATATATATATATATATTTTAATTAGGTCTACTTATATTTTATCCAATATAAATCAAATTAATTAACATAATTTTATAAGTCTTGTCATATTAAATTTAATAAGTAAATAATTAAATTAAAATTAAAATTAATAAATTTTATGAAAATAAGAAAAATGTATATATTTTTTAAAAGTAGAAATTTTTATAAATTAAAATTAATAAATAAAAAATAGAGTATATAATTTGTTTGAAAGTATATTTGTAAGAAAAGTAGTATAATTATCATTTTTATATGTTTTTATAAAATTTAACAAAAAAGAGTTAAAATTAAATTAATTAATATTTATCATTTAATTATTAGTTAAACTTAAAAATTACAATAAATTAGTTTAGTGTAAATAAAAGTATTAATATTAAAAATATTAAAGAAATAAAGTGTTATAGTTCAAATAAAAAATTTACTGAATTGTAATAAAATAAAAGTTTAATGGGGTTGTAATATTTAAGTTGTTATATAAAGAAAATATAACTTTTATAAACTTTAATTTTTTATTAACAAATAACTAATAATTTTTTATTATCTTATGATTAATTATGACCATAATATTTTTTTTATGAAATCAATTCTAAAGTTGAGAAAATTAATTATAAAAAATATTGAAGTAATATCATATAATTATTTAATTAAAGAATTATAAAAGTTGTGATGAATTATAACTATATTAAGTTAATATTAAATTGTTACATAAACAAATAAAATTATTATTATTTTTAAATTTTTATTTAATAATAACAATAATAATATGTTCAATTGCTATATTTCTGTCACGACCCAAAACAGGGGTCATGACCGGCGCTAGGGAACGGGAATTCTTTCGAATCCGAAACCCGTAGCAAGCCTAAAAATAAAATAAAATATGCAATAATAATAACAACAGTATATAATGCAGCGGAAATAAAAATCATAAATATCACAATAACATTTCAACCAACTGGATTTAAACCAAATCCTCATCATTTCATATATATAAATCTTTTAATACAAATCCAGTTCAAATATATAATACAACATCTCTTTAAATATTTAATGACTACTGCAGTGTCTAGATAAAATAAAACTCGAGACTCAGATAAGCAGTTTACACAAAGAAGCCGGAGCGGAAGAAATCCGACATATAGGCCTGCTACTAAGGTCTGAAGATGATGGACTCTCCTGAAAAATAGTCAACGGAGGAGAGTCAGACCTCATTGAGTGAAATACTATAATATATATGCATGCATACTAAATGACAATGCATACAGTCAATAATACATATCTAATATGTATATATACAGGCAATACACACAGATGCAATAAAATCATTTTATATTTATTTTACTGAAATTCAGCATTTATGGAAGGATCAAATAGAACCCTATAATATCGAAACCTCAAACAGTGTTAGACAACACTCTAGCCATACAGGCTCACTTATTCCAAAATATATCCACTTAATCCATTTAGACAGTAGACTGGCCCCTAGACACTAAGTCAACCGAGCTCCAGCAGTCTGACTGCCAGTGTGATTGGCCCCGAGACACTTGGTCAACCGAGCTCCAGCCAATCATACCTCCAAACCATATCTCACACATCAAATAATCAAATTCAATCAATATCCTCAAATAGGTTAGTAATATAGCTAAATGCTATAAGCGCACCGGTACGTACTCGGTCCTAGTGCTGCCCACTAGGTAGCACGTTCTATCGATATCCTTCATTAATAAATATAAAACATACATTCACAAAAATAAATGATGCATGAACTTAAATAAAATAACAATATAAACCATATATATACTAGAAATATACCAAAATTAAACCAGGTATATTTCAAGTATATATATGTCAAATGAATCCAATCAAATTACAAATTAAGCTAGAAATATATTTAAAAACATTTTAAATATAATTTATTAACAAAACATGCATATAATTTAATATATACCAAAAATAAACCAAAATAAACTAAATATAAACTTAAGTAATAATCAAATTATTTATGCATATTTAATCAAAATAAAACATGCATTTCTAATCATGCATCCTAAGCATATATATATAAAATAGCAACTCACACTTAGTGTGCTCCACGAGATGGATCCGATGGGCTTGGTCCACTAGGCCTTGGTCTCGGCGCAACTAGACAAACAATAAATAATAGACATCAGAATAAACCTAATAGAAAATCCTAGAATTCGATCTAGAATATTAAACACAGAATCGAAATTAGGGTTCGACCGGACATCACGTTTTACGAGAATTCTACCAAAAAATTCGACAGAACCTCTCTTATAAAATGGACATCTCTCTACTCAAAGAGTAGAGCCGACCCTGCAAAGAAACACACTTCAAAAAATAGGCACAACAACTCATCCATAACCCCCTCGGTCGAACTCCAAACTACAGTCTATCGACCGGGGTCCACAAACACAAAACAATTATAAAAATACCAAAAATACCCTTATAACCTAGAAATTCATTTTATAAGTAGAAATTACATAATTAACCTTAAAAACACTGTAAAAACCGATAAAAACTCATTTTATTAGAAAAACCGTATATTATATATATAATTGAAAATAATTCACGAAAAATAGTTTTAATTAGTTAAAAATACCAAATAATTTGTAGAAATCATTTTTATACCTGAAATAACTATTAAAACCAATTAAATTACATTTTTAGCCAATTTTGTGTAAAATTACCAAAATGCCCTTATACATATAAATATACTAAAATTCATTCAAAAATTCACCACAAAATTAGTATAATTATCCAAAATTAATTTTCTCAACATATTTATCAATAATATCAATAATTAAACTCAATTAACCAATTAATTTCAATTAAAAACACAATTAACCCTATTTTTCCAAAATTACATAAACTTAAATAATTCAAAATAAATACATAGAAATTCATAAAAATTCCAAATAAATTCCTATAATTCATTTCAACACCTATATTTATCATAAAACACAATTTCATAATTTATTTAATTAATTTTCGAAAATTAGAAAATAATAATAAAATATTCAAAAATACCCAAAAATCAAAATAATTCCCAAAAATTCCAAAAAAATTCATACATGTATATTAAGCTACTAGGGGTCAACATTTGTGAAGGTACTTTTCATGAATCAATCAAATTGAAGTTCAAAAAAAATCAAAAACCCTAATATGGTCGAAATTGAAAATTCAAAACCTAAGCAAATCAAGACCAATTCAGCTCAAACCAAAGCTAGAATCACACTCGCCGGAGCTCAAGGAGAAGAAAGAGACTGGCGGTGTCAAAAATGGTGGCCGGAATCGCGAGGGAAGAAGAAAATGCAAACTCTCTCGGCTTCCAACCAAAAATCGATCTCCAGACGCCGGAAACGGCTGCTACAGGTGGCGAGGAAGGCTGGGGAAGGTGGTGGCATGCCGGATGGCACACCAACGGCAAGGAATCGGCAGTTGCAGATGGCGGACGGCGAGGGAAGCGGAAATCGGGGAAGAAGATGCTTCGGGGGCAAAAGTGTAATTTTCCAAAATTTCATTTTTTGACTTATAATGTGTATATATATATATACTTTATACTATGTAATAAAATAATATTAAATTATACACATTAAATATACACCACACACATATAATTTAATCTTTTAATAATTTATACTAAATAAAAATAATTAAATAACAATAAAAAATAATAAATAATTAATAAAATATTAGGGTAATATTAATTAAACCCTAATTAAATAAATATATACACACGTAGGCTTTATTTAGTATTTTAAAATTATATGAATTCATGCAAGTCCGTAAATTATACTTAAAATAATTATTAGTAAATTATTTACGTGAAAATTTCTCCTAAAATGCAAGTCCCCGGGAAAATTCTACGTAAAGTACTTAAAATAATACACAATAATTAAACTAGGTTTTAAATTCATATCAACTCGTAAAAATATCATAACATATATACAAAAATTATTAACACCTGCATATCCCGATGCAGTATTAAAATATTTAAAAATACGGGATATTACATTTTCTATATATCACGAGTTAAATAAAATTTATATTCACATATAAAACATATGGTTGTTAACTAGTATATATAAATGTACGGAAGAGAAGAGAGAGAGAGAGAAGGGGAGAGAGGGGGGTGGGGGAGGGAACGAAAATTATAAAAAAATCTTCACTCATTATTATATAAAAATTGAAAAATTAATTTAATTCAAATATAATTGAAAGTATGTTTCCTTATTTAATTAGGTTAACTTTTATTTTATCTATAACAAAATTCAATTCATTCAATTAATTAAAATGTAATTCTAATTTAATTGAAAGTATATTTTCTTTTTAATTTGGTTAACTTCTATTTTATCTATAATAAAAGTAATTAACATATAATTCTAATTTAATTAAAATTATGTTTCCTATTTTAATTATATTAATTTCTATTTTATCTCTAATAAAATAAAATAAATTAAAATTTTAGTGATAATTTTCTTAAAATTAATTATAAGAAATATTGAAATAACATCATATAATTATTTCAATAAAACATTTATAAAAATTGAAATAAATTATAATTATATTAAGTTAATATCAAATTGTTATGTAAATAAATAACACTATTAATATAATTAAAAGTGTCACGACCCAAAACAGGGGCCATGACCGGCGCTAGGGAACGGGAATTCTTTCGAATCCGGAACCCGTAGCAAGCCTAAAAATAAAATAAATATGCAATAATAACAATAAAAATATAATATGCAGCGGAAAATAAAATCATAAATATTACAATATCATCCATATCAACTGGATTCAATTCAAAACTCATCACATCGCATATATAATCTCATAAATGTATAATCTTTATACAAATCCAGTTTTACTATAATACATCTATTTAAAACAAATACTTTAATTCACAACTACTGCAGTGTCTAGATAAAATAAATAAGACTCAAGTATATAATTTACATAAAGAAGCCGGGGCGGAAGAAATCCGGCGTATCGACCTGTTACTGAGGTCTGAGGAAGTTGACTCTCCTGAAAAAATAGTCAACGGAGGGGAGTCAGACCTCACTGAGTGAATTACTATAATATATATACATACACTCTAAGTGATAATGCATACAGTCAACAGTATATGAGTAATATGTATATATACAGGCAAGTTCATACAGATGCAGAAAAATCATTTTATATATTTTATCTAAAAATCAACTTTTATGAAGGATCACATAGAACCCTAGAATATCGCAACCTCAGAAAAATAGTGTTAAACAACACTCTAGCCATACAGGCTCACTTATTCCAAATATATCCACTTAATCCATATGGACAGTAGACTGGCCCCGAGACACTAAGTCAACCGAGCTCCAGCAGTCTGACTGCCAGTGTGATTGGCCCCGAGACACTTGGTCAACCGAGCTCCAGCAATCACACCCACAAACCACATCTCACATATATCAATAATCAAAATCAAATCGATATCCACAAATAAGTTAGTAATATAGCCTAAAGCTATAGGCGTACCGGTACGTACTCGGTCCTAGTGCTGCCCACTAGGTAACACGTTCTATTGATATCCTTCATTCTTAAATATAAAACATTCATTCACAAAAAAAATGATGCATGGATATAAATGAAATAGCAATATAAACCATATATATACCAAAAATATACCAAACATAAACCTGGTATATTTTGAGTATATATATGTCAAATAAATCCAATCAAATCATGAATTAAACTAAAAATATATTTAAAAACATTTTAAATATATTTTATTAACAAAACATGTATATAATTTATTATATACCAAAAATATATCAAAAATATACTTGAATATAAATCACATTATTTATGCATATTTAGTCAAAATAAAACATGCATTTTTCTAAATCATGCATCCTAAGCATATATATATAATAAGTAACTCACCTAATGCGCTCCACGAGACAGGTCCGACGGGCCTGGTCCACTAACCCTCGGTCTCGGCGCAACTAAACAAGAAATAATTAATCGATATCAGAATAACCCTAACAGAAATCCTAGAATTCAATCTAGAGTATTCAACACAGAATCAGAAATTAGGGTTCGACTGGATATCACGTTTTACGAGAATTCTACCGGAAATCCGGCAGAACCTCCCCTGTAAAACGGACATCTCTCTACTCAAAAGAGTAGAGCCGACCCTGCAAAGAAAATACACTTCAAAAATAAACACCACAATCAATCACAACCCCTCGGTCGGACTCCAGACTACAATCTGTCGATCGGGGTCCACAAACACAGAATATATATTCAAATATACCAAAAATATCCTTAAATCATAAAAATACATTTCATACGTAGAAATTACATAATAAATCTTGAAACACTGTAAAAACCGATTAAAACTCATTTTATTAGAAAAACCGTATATTATATATATAATTGAAAATAATTCCCGGAAAATAGTTTTAATTAGTTAAAAATACTAGATATTTTGTAGAAATCATTTTTATACCTTAAATAAATATTAAAACCAATTAAATTACATTTTTTAGACAATTTAGGGTAAAATTACCAAAATACCCCTATATATATATATATACCTAAATTACTTCAAAAATTCACCAAAAATCATACAATTATCCAAAATTAATTTTCTCAACATATTTATCAATAATATCAATAATTAAACTCAATTAACCAATTAAATTCAATTTAAAACATAATTAACTTAATTTTACAAAATCACATAAACTTCAATAATTAAAAATAAATACTTAGAAATTCATAAAAATTCCAAATAAATTTCTATAATTCATTTCAACACCTAATTCAACCATAAACTCCAATTTCATAATTTAAATAATTAATTTCAGAAAATTAGAAAATAATATTAAAATATTCAAAAATACCCAAAAATCCAAACAATCTCCAAAAATTATGTAAAAATTCATACATGAAGATTAAGCTACCAGGAACAACATTTGTGAAGGAATTTTCCATGAATCATCCAAATCGAAGCTCAAAAAAATCGAAAACCCAAAGAGGCCGAAATTTTCAAATCGAAACCTAAGCAATTCTAGACCATTTTAGCTCAAACCAAAGCTAGAATCACACTCACCGGAGCTTAAGGAGAAGATAGAGACTAGCGGTGTCGAAAACGGTGGCCGGAGGAAGGAGAAACGGCGGTGAGGAAATGGTGGTCGGCGTCGGGCGCGGGAGAGAAAGAAGAAGAAGAAGAAAAAGAAAAAGAAAGAAAAGGAAAGAAAAAGAAAAAGAAAAAGAAAGAAAAAGGAAAAGAAAGAGAAAAAAGAAAAAAGAAAAAAAATAAAATAAATTAAAATAATTAAATATTAATAAATAATTAATATAAAATAATAAATTTTAATAATTTAATAATAAATAAAATAATCAAATAATAATAAATAAATAATAAAATATTAGGGTAATAATAAACCCTAATTAAATAAATATACACACACAGGCTTTATTTAATAATTTAAAAATATGTATGAGTTCATGCAAACCCGTAAATACATTTAAAATAATTAATAATACATTGTTTACGTGGAAATTTCCCCGAAAATGAAAGTCCCGGGAAAATTTTACGTAAAATACTAAAAATAATAGATAGTAATTAAAATAGGTTTAAAATACATATTAACTCATAAAAATATCGTATAATGCATAAAAATTATTGACACTGTATATCCCGGTACAGTGTAAAAATATTTTAAAAAAACACGGGATATTACAGTCTTCCCCCCTTATAAGAATACGTCCCCGAATTCTAAAAACAAGATTACAGAATCAGGAAGGAAAGAGATATGGGTAAGAAGCTCGCATCTCAGCTTCAGTCTCCCACGTATGCTCTTCAACTCTGTCGCTACGCCACAGAACCTTGACCATCGGAATCTGCTTCGATCGCAACTGTCGAACTTGAAAATCAACGATCGCCACAGGTTCTTCCACAAACGTCAAATTTTCACTCACTTCCACACTGTCAGGTTGCAACACATGTGAAGGATCTGAGATATACTTCCTCAACATTGAGATATGAAATACTTGATGCACTTGTGACATACTCGGAGACAAATCCAACCGATATGCAACAGTGCCAACTCTCTCCAGAATCTCAAACGGTCTAATATATCTCGGTGCTAACTTACCCTTCCTGCCAAATCTCATCACACCCTTCATCGGAGATACTTTCAGAAAAACGAAATCTCCAACCTGAAACTCCACATCTCTGCGCCTAGGATCCGCATAACTCTTCTGTCTGGTAACTGCGGTCTCTAACCTGCGCTTGATCACGGTGACTTTCTCTGCAGCATCCTGAACCATCTCTGGTCCAGTCAAAACTCTCTCACCGATCTCATCCCAACTCAACGGGGATCTACACTTCCTTCCATACAACGCCTCATATGGTGCCATACCAATACTACTATGGTAGCTGTTATTATATGCAAACTCAACAAGCGACAAATGATCATCCCAGCTACCTCTCAAATCCATGACACACATCCTCAACATATCTTCCAGTGTCTGGATCATCCTCTCAGACTGACCATCTGTCTGAGGATGAAAAGCAGTACTGAAATCCAACCTAGTGCCCATCGCTTCTTGCAACTTCTGCCAAAAATGAGAAATAAACACCGAACCTCTGTCTGACATAATGGACACAGGTACACCATGAAGGCATACAATATGCTTCACGTACAACTTCGCCAATCTAGCAACTGAATATGCGGCTTTCACAGGCAAGAAATGTGCAGACTTCGTCAATCTGTCTACAATCACCCAGATGGAATCGTATCCATCCTTCGAACGAGGTAAACCGACCACAAAATCCATAGCTATCCTTTCCCATTTCCACTCGGGAATAGGAAGAGGCTGAAGCTTCCCAGAAGGCTTCTGATGTTCGGCTTTCACTTGCTGACACGTCAAGCACTTAGCAACATAATCGGCAACATCCTTCTTCAATCCATCCCACCAGTATAGATCTCTGATACTGTGGTACATCTTAGTAACACCAGGATGAACGCTGTAAGCTGTAGAATGTGCTTCCTCTAAGATCTCCTCTCTCAAATCATCCACATCAGGAACACACAATCTACCACTGATCCACAACACACCATCATCATCAAGTGTGAAATCAGTGAACTTCCCTGCTCTGACATTCTCTACAAGCTCTTCTAGAATAGGATCTCGGCTCTGAGCTGCTTTAATCCTATCCCTCAGTACAGATCGTACTTTAAACTGAGCTAACAGTCCACCTGATCTACTAATCTTCATCATCAGACCTTGATCCACCATCAGATGCAACTCCTGGATCAATGGTCTCCTCTCAACACCGATGTGAGCAAGACTACCTGAGGACTTCCTACTCAAGGCATCTGCTACCACATTAGCTTTACCCAGATGGTAAAGAATCTCGCAATCATAATCCTTCAACAGTTCCAACCATCTTCTCTGCCTCAAATTCAAATCTCGCTATTGGAAAATGTACTTAAGGCTCTTGTGATCAGTAAATATCTCACAAGTCACCCCGTACAAATAATGTCTCCAAATCTTCAAAGCAAAGATCACTGCAGCCATCTCAAGATCATGTGTAGGATAGTTCTGCTCATGCTTCTTCAACTGCCTCGAAGCATAGGCTATCACCCTTCCATTCTACATCAACACACAACCAAAACCAATTCTAGAGGCATCACAGTAAACTGTGAACTTATCCACACTATTAGGCAAAGCTAATATTGGCGCTGTGGTCAACTTCTCCTTCAACAACTGAAAACTATTCTCACAAGCTTCTGACCACTCGAATCTAACATTCTTCTGAGTCAAGCGAGTCATAGGGGCTGCTATCCTGGAAAAATCCTGCACAAACCGCCTATAATACCCGGCTAAACCCAGAAAACTCCGAATCTCAGTAACTGAAGTAGGTCTAGGCCACTCAGATACTGCCTCAACCTTCTGTGGATCAACCTGAATACCTTCTTTAGACACTACGTGTCCAAGAAAAGAAACACTCTCCATCCAGAAATCACACTTCGAGAATTTAGCATAAAGCTGATGATCTCTCAGTGTCTGTAGTACAATCCTCAAGTGATATACGTGCTCTTCCATACTCCTCGAATATACTAGTATATCATCAATGAAGACTACCACAAACTGATCCACATACGGTCAGAATACTCTGTTCATCAGGTCCATAAAAGCTACTGGTGCATTAGTCAAACCAAAAGACATCACCAGAAACTCATAATGACCATATCGAGTGCGGAACGCTGTCTTAGGAATATCAGCTTCACTGATCCGCAGCTGATGATAACCCGACCTCAAGTCAACCTTAGAAAAGAACTGTGCACCCTGGAGCTGATCAAACAAATCATCTATCCTCAGGAGAGGATACTTGTTCTTCACTGTCACCTTGTTCAACTCTCTGTAGTCAATGCACAGTCTCAGGGTACCATCCTTCTTCTTCACAAACAAGACTGGTGCACCCCAAGGAGAAACACTAGGTCTGATGAAACCCTTATCCAACAACTCTTGCAACTGCTCCTTCAACTCTCTCAACTCTGCAGGAGCCATACGATAGGGTGGCATAGATATAGGAGTAGTACCTGGAACCACATCTATACAGAACTCAATCTCTCTATGAGGTGGTAAACCTGGCAACTCCTCGGGAAAAACATCAGGAAACTCACAAGCAACAGGAACATCTGTGAGTGACAACTTCTCCACTGACGTATCCCTAACCAATGCCAAAAACCCCTGACAACCTTTCTTCAACAACTTCCTAGCTGAAATAACAGAAATAAGATTCTGAGGTGCTGAACTCCTGTCACCAACAAACTTAAATTCTACTTCACCAGGAATTCTGAAAATCACCTCCTTATTCCTGCAATCAACCACAGCATAATGCTGAGACAACCAATCCATTCCCAAAATAACATCAAACTCCATCACATCCAACAAAATCAAATCAACGGGTAATTCTCTATCTCCCACGAGAACTGGACAACCAGAAAGAACAATATCGACGTCCAAAGAATCGCTCAGAGGAGTGGCAACAGACAAAGGAAAAGCCATCCTCAAGCTTGCCAACAAGATTTAGAAGCAAAAACAGGAGAAACAAACGAATGCGTGGCACCCGGATCAAACAAAACCAAAGCATCCAGGTAACAAACAGAAAGAATACCTGCCACGACTGCATTAGATGCCTGAGCATCTTGCTGAGTCAGATGAAAAACTCTGGCCTGGCCTCGACCTCCCTGCTGACTGGTAGAAGCCTGGCCAACACCTCGGGTACCTCCCCTCGTACCTCTACCACGACTCTGCTATGGAACAAACTGAGTAGAACTCTGATGCTGAGCTGGTGGTAACTGAAATGGCACGGGTGCTGCACTAGCAATCGACTGCTGTGGGAATCGCGGAATCTGCTGCTGCTGATATCCGGGGTAAGGACACGATCTGGCAAAATGTCCTGTCTGCCTGCATCTAAAACATGTCAACGGTGTCAGATAACACGGTCCCTGATGGACTCTACCACAAGTCTAACAAACACTGGCCGCTGATCTAGAACTACGACCACTGCTGCTGCTTGAAGCACCTGACCCAAATCTAAATGATCTACGCTGACCTCCACGACCATGTCTACTGCTCCGATGCACTCGATGCTGCTGTCTCTGACTCTGCTGAGTCGAACCTCGCTGCTGACTACTCGAACCAACATGAAAACTCGAATACGGAGTAGCCTGCAATCCACTCGACTGAACTCCCAACTGGTAATAATCAGGCATCGCTCCCTGCCTAACTAACCTCAGCTCAATCTCCATAGCTAGCTCAATCACCGACTCGAGAGTAAGACTTGCTGTAGGCATACCAGCAAAAGCTGAACCCAAACCAGTAACATAGGTAGTAACAGCGAAATACTGATCTCGCATCAGATCCTCAGCATATCTACCCAGACGAAGGAACTCTCGGGTATACTCCTCTACTGATCGATCTCCACGAGAAATACTAGTCAAACGGAGACGATAGCTCAAACGAAGAGGCTCTGGACAAAATCTCCTCATGAATCGCTCTCGAAACTGAGCCCATATCATCGTCATCATATAAGGCTGGATCATCTGAATAAACCAATCCAAGGCTGGTCCCTCGACAGACAACTCAACGATCATGATCCTCTGGTACTCGGTATGAGCAGTCCGAGTCCTAGTCTCAATCGCTTGCAGAAAATCTAAAGGATCAGAAGTCCCATCAAAAGTAATCCTGCCAACTCTGGCATAGAACAAAGCTGCCTTAGGGTTAGACATACCCTGCTGATAGGCAGGCTGAACAGGCTGAACAACTGGAGGAACAGGAACATCAAACTCAGGCTCAACAGGCTCCTCATCCTGTAACTCTCTCTGCCTACGGCGACCTGCCGCTCCTTGAGGTCTACCCCTGCCACGACCTCTACGTCTAACTGGCGGCTCAGGAGGTAAAACCTCATCCTGAAAAGACTCATCATCCTCGGCCTCAACGACCGGTGGAGCGACACGCGCTCGCCTCCTCATTCTGAAAAGATAAACGGAAAGATTTAGACAAAACAGACAACGGAGGAATAACGCTGAAAACTACAGCAAGGAATACTCATCAAGACATACTCGAACCTAATACACTGCAGTAGTCCAACAGAAAACACAACTTTAAAACTAGGGCCACAACTCACAAAACTAAGCCCTGACACAGAACTCCATTCTGATACGAACTTCGCTCTGATACCAACTTTGTCACGACCCAAAATAGGGGCCATGACCGGCGCTAGGGAACGGGAATTCTTTCGAATCCGGAACCCGTAGCAAGCCTAAAAATAAAATAAATATGCAATAATAACAATAAAAATATAATATGCAGCGGAAAATAAAATCATAAATATTACAATATCATCCATATCAACTGGATTCAATTCAAAACTCATCACATCGCATATATAATCTCATAAATGTATAATCTTTATACAAATCCAGTTTTACTATAATACATCTCTTTAAAACAAATACTTTAATTCACAACTACTGCAGTGTCTAGATAAAATAAATAAGACTCAAGTATATAATTTACATAAAGAAGCCGGGGCGGAAGAAATCCGGCGTATCGACCTGTTACTGAGGTCTGAGGAAGTTGACTCTCCTGAAAAATAGTCAACGGAGGGGAGTCAGACCTCACTGAGTGAATTACTATAATATATATACATACACTCTAAGTGATAATGCATACAGTCAACAGTATATGAGTAATATGTATATATACAGGCAAGTTCATACAGATGCAGAAAAATCATTTTATATATTTTGTCTAAAAATCAACTTTTATGAAGGATCACATAGAACCCTAGAATATCGCAACCTCAGAAAAATAGTGTTAAACAACACTCTAGCCATACAGGCTCACTTATTCCAAATATATCCACTTAATCCATATGGACAGTAGACTGGCCCCGAGACACTAAGTCAACCGAGCTCCAGCAGTCTGACTGCCAGTGTGATTGGCCCCGAGACACTTGGTCAACCGAGCTCCAGCAATCACACCCACAAACCACATCTCACATATATCAATAATCATAATCAAATCGATATCCACAAATAAGTTAGTAATATAGCCTAAAGCTATAGGCGTACCGGTACGTACTCGGTCCTAGTGCTGCCCACTAGGTAGCACGTTCTATTGATATCCTTCATTCTTAAATATAAAACATTCATTCACAAAAATAAATGATGCATAGATATAAATGAAATAGCAATATAAACCATATATATACCGAAAATATACCAAACATAAACCTGGTATATTTTGAGTATATATATGTCAAATAAATCCAATCAAATCATGAATTAAACTAAAAATATATTTAAAAACATTTTAAATATATTTTATTAACAAAACATGTATATAATTTATTATATACCAAAAATATATCAAAAATATACTTGAATATAAATCACATTATTTATGTATATTTAGTCAAAATAAAACATGCATTTTTCTAAATCATGCATCCTAAGCATATATATATATAATATAGTAACTCACCTAATGCGCTCCACGAGACAGGTCCGACGGGCCTGGTCCACTAACCCTCGGTCTCGGCGCAACTAAACAAGAAATAATTAATCGATATCAGAATAACCCTAACAGAAATCCTAGAATTCAATCTAGAGTATTCAACACAGAATCAGAAATTAGGGTTCGACTGGATATCACGTTTTACGAGAATTCTACCGGAAATCCGGCAGAACCTCCCCTGTAAAACGGACATCTCTCTACTCAAAAGAGTAGAGCCGACCCTGCAAAGAAAATACACTTCAAAAATAAACACCACAATCAATCACAACCCCTCGGTCGGACTCCAGACTACAATCTGTCGACCGGGGTCCACAAACACAGAATATATATTCAAATATACCAAAAATATCCTTAAATCATAAAAATACATTTCATACGTAGAAATTACATAATAAATCTTGAAACACTGTAAAAACCGATTAAAACTCATTTTATTAGAAAAACCGTATATTATATATATAATTGAAAATAATTCCCGGAAAATAGTTTTAATTAGTTAAAAATACTAGATATTTTGTAGAAATCATTTTTATACCTTAAATAAATATTAAAACCAATTAAATTACATTTTTTAGACAATTTAGGGTAAAATTACCAAAATACCCCTATATATATATATATACCTAAATTACTTCAAAAATTCACCAAAAATCATACAATTATCCAAAATTAATTTTCTCAACATATTTATCAATAATATCAATAATTAAACTCAATTAACCAATTAAATTCAATTTAAAACATAATTAACTTAATTTTACAAAATCACATAAACTTCAATAATTAAAAATAAATACTTATAAATTCATAAAAATTCCAAATAAATTTCTATAATTCATTTCAACACCTAATTCAACCATAAACTCCAATTTCATAATTTAAATAATTAATTTCCGAAAATTAGAAAATAATATTAAAATATTCAAAAATACCCAAAAATCCAAACAATCTCCAAAAATTATGTAAAAATTCATACATGAATATTAAGCTACCAGGAACAACATTTGTGAAGGAATTTTCCATGAATCATCCAAATCGAAGCTCAAAAAAATCGAAAACCCAAAGAGGCTGAAATTTTCAAATCGAAACCTAAGCAATTCTAGACCATTTTAGCTCAAACCAAAGATAGAATCACACTCACCGGAGCTTAAGGAGAAGATAGAAACCGGCGGTGTCGAAAACGGTGGCCGGAGGAGGGAGAAACGGCGGTGAGGAAATGGTGGTCGGCGTCGGGCGCGGGAGAGAAAGAAGAAGAAGAAGAAAAAGAAAAAGAAAGAAAAGGAAAGAAAAAGAAAAAGAAAAAGAAAGAAAAAGGAAAAGAAAGAGAAAAAAGAAAAAAGAAAAAAAAATAAAATAAATTAAAATAATTAAATATTAATAAATAATTAATATAAAATAATAAATTTTAATAATTTAATAATAAATAAAATAATCAAATAATAATAAATAAATAATAAAATATTAGGGTAATAATAAACCCTAATTAAATAAATATACACACACAGGCTTTATTTAATAATTTAAAAATATGTATGAGTTCATGCAAACCCGTAAATACATTTAAAATAATTAATAATACATTGTTTACGTGGAAATTTCCCCGAAAATGAAAGTCCCGGGAAAATTTTACGTAAAATACTGAAAATAATAGATAGTAATTAAAATAGGTTTAAAATACATATTAACTCATAAAAATATCGTATAATGCATAAAAATTATTGACACTGTATATCCCGGTACAGTGTAAAAATATTTTAAAAAAACACGGGATATTACAAAAAGTTATAATTATTTAATATAATAATAATAATAATAATAATAATAATAATAATAATAATAATAATTATTATTATTATTATTATTATTATTATTATTATTATTATTATATTTAATTGTTTATTTACTGTATATTATGTAATGATCCGTATTTTTATTTATTAATTTAAATTATGAATTTTAAAATGTTAATTATTATTTTATTTAAATTATTTTGAGTGAGTATTTTAGTAAATTTTAAATAATTATTAAGAGTATATTTTTATGTATTTACATATATATTTATGTGTGTGAATAATTAATGGGAGAAATTTATATTTTAAATATTATATGTACTTTACTAAAATAAGTCACTTTTTCTAATCTTTCTTCTTTTCCTTTACTTTTCTTTTCTTCTTTCTCCCCGATATCCCTTGCCACCTCCCTCTACACAACCACCACTACATGATGCTAGTAGCAGCTAGACGATGGCAACACCACCCTCCTTCCGCTGGCGACCTTCTCCTCCTTTCCCTCTTGCGTTTCTTTCTGGCAACTGAAGGGAAAAAGGGTCACCGTCACCTCCTCCAACATCGTCAAACCTCACTGGTGGTCTTGTTGGACTCGTCTTTCTCCGAGCAACATTTTCTCTTAATCAATTAGTTCGATTAACATTGGCAACCACCTTTATTTGAGGTAAACGATTTTTACAATTTTTGTTAATTTCTTTGATTTGAGTTAAAATTAGACTTTGTTTCAGTTATAAAATTGAAATTGGAGTCAAGAGCTTTCCAGTGATTTTTTTTATAATTTTATGATTTTTTTGGATTTTTGGACTTTTGGAAGTTCGGGTTACTATTCTGGGCTGTTCTGGGCTCGGATATTTTGATATTTTTTATTAAATACTATAAATTATGTAGATTAAACTTTGTAAATGAAGTTTTATGAAATTATGTGTAGAAATTAAGATATAATTTTTCAAATATTACGTTTAATATGTATTTTTAGAGAAATTATTGTATTTTATTATTTATTTGAATTTTAATTGAATTTAAGGTTATTGTCACGACCCAAAACAGGGGCCATGACCGGCGCTAGGGAACGAGAATTCTTTCGAATCCGGAACTCGTAGCAAGCCTAAAAATAAAATAAATCATACAATAATAACAATAACAATATTATATGCAGCGGAAATAAAATCATAATATCATAATATTATTCACATCAACTGGATTTAAATCAAATCTCATCTCATAGATATATAATCTTTTAATACAAATCCAGTTTATATATAATACATCTCTTTTAAAATAAAATACATGAAATCCAATACTTTAATTCACAACTACTGCAGTGTCTAGATAAAATAAATAAGACTCAAGTAGATAATTTACACAAAGAAGCCGGGGCGGAAGAAATCTGGCGTGTCGACCTGCTACTGAGGTCTAAAGAAGTTGACTCTCCTGAAAAATAGTCAACGGAGGGGAGTCAGACCTCACTGAGTGAATTACTATAATATATATACATACACACTAAAATGATAATGCATACAGTCAACAGTATATATATCTAATATATATATATATACAGACAAATACACACAAATGCTGTAAAATCATTTTATATATTTTTATTGAAAATCATGGTTTATGAAGGATCACATAGAACCCTGGAATATCGCAACCTCGAAAATAGTGTTAGACAACACTCTAGCCATATAGGCTCACTTGTTCCAAATATATCCACTTAATCCATTTGGATAGTAGACTGGCCCCAAGACACTAAGTCAACCGAGCTCCAGCAGTCTGACTGCCAGTGTGATTGGCCCCGAGACACTTGGTCAACCGAGCTCCAACAATCACACCCAAATCACATCTCACACATATCAATAATCACATCAAATCAATATCCACAAATGAGTTAGTATTATAGCCTAAATACTATAGGTGTACCGGTACATACTCGGTCCTAGTGCTGCCCACTAGGAAGCACGTTCTATTGATATCCTTCATTAATAATATAAATCATTCATTCACAATTAAATGATGCATGAATTTAAATAAAACAACAATATAAACCATATATATATCGAAAATATACCAAACATAAACCAGGTATATTTTGAGTATATATACGTCAAATAAATTCAATCAAATCATAAATTAAACTAGAAATATATTTAAAAACATTTTAAATATATTTTATTAATAAAACATGTATATAATTTATTATATACCAAAAATATACTTAATATAAACTTAAGAAATAATAAAATTATTTATGCATATTTAATCAACATAAAACATGCATTTCTAAATCATGCATCCTAAGCATATATATATAGTATAGTAACTCACCTAGTGCGCTCCACGAGACAGGTCCGACGGGCCTGGTCCACTAGCCCTCGGTCTCGGCGCAACTAAACAAGAAATAATTAACTGACATCAGAATAAACCTAACAGAAATCCTAGAATTCGATCTAGAGTATTAAACACAGAATCAGAAATTAGGGTTCGACTGGATATCACGTTTTACGAGAATTCTACCAAAAATTCGGTAGAACCTCCCCTGTAAAATGGACATCTCTCTACTCAAAAGAGTAGAGCCGACCCTGCAAAGAAATACACTTCGAAAAACTACATAAAGCACAATCAAAATCCCACGGTCGAACTCCAAACTACAGTCTACTGACCGGGGTCCACAAACACAGAACAATTCCAGAAATACCAAAAATATCCTTATAACATAGAAATTCATTTTATAGGTAGAAATTACATAATTAACCTTTAAACACTATAAAAACCAACAAAACCTCATTTTATTTGAAAAACCATATATTATATATATAATTGAAAATAATTTACGAAAAATAGTTTTAATTAGTTAAAAATACTAAATAATTTGTGAAAATCATTTTTATACCTTAAATAACTATTAAAACCAATTAAATTACATTTTTAGACAATTTAGAGTAAAATTACCAAAATACCCCTATATATATAAATATACCTAAATTACTTCAAAAATTCACCAAAAATCATACAATTATCCAAAATTAATTTTCTCAACATATTTATCAATAATATTAATAATTAAACCCAATTATCCAATTAATTTCAAATAAAACACATTTAACCCTAATTTTCCCAAAATCACATAAACTTCAATAATTCAAAATAAATACTTAAAAAATCATAAAAATTCCAAATAAATTCCAATAATTCATTTAAACACCCAATTTAACCATAAACTCCAATTTCATAATTTAAATAATTAATTTCCGAAAATTATAAAATAATATTAAAATATTCAAAAATACCCAAAAATCCAAACAATCTCCAAAAATTCCACAAAAATTCATACATGTAGATTGAGCTACTAGGAACAACATTTGTGAAGGGAGTTTTCATGAATCATCCAATTCGAAGCTCAAAAAAATCAAAAACCCTAATAGGCCGAAATTGAAAATTCGAAACCTAAGCAAATCTAGACCAATTCAGCTCAAACCAAAGCTAAAATCACACTCACCGGAGCTCAAGGAGAAGAAAGAGACCGGCAGTGTTGAAAACGGTGGCCGGAGGAGGGAGAAACGGTGAAGGGTTGATTTTCGGCCAAAAGAGGAAAACTAGCTCACCGACGCCGGGGAAGGGAGCTGCTGGCGGCGGGGGACGGCTGGGAACGGCGGTGGCAAGCCGGGAGGCACACCGACGGTAGGTGGCTGGAGTTGCAGACGGTGAGGGGAAGGGAGGATGGTCGGGCGCGGGAGAGAAGAAAAGAAGAAGAAGAAGAAGAAAAAAGAAAAAGAAAGAAAGAAAAGAAAAGAAGAAAAAAAAAAGAAAAAGAAAAATAAAAATAAAATAAAATAATAAAATAATAATAAATAAAAATTTTAATAATTTAATAATAAATAAAATAATTAAATAACAATAAATAAATAAATAAATAATAAAAGATTAGGGTAATATATTAAACCCTAATTAAATAAATATATACACACGGCTTTATTTAGTAATTTAAAAATACGTATGAGTTCATGCAAGTCCAAAAATATATTTAAAATAATTAATACTAAAATATTTACGTGAAAATTTCCCCGAAAATGCAAGTCCCGGGAAAATTTTACGTAAAGTACTGTAGATAAAACACAGTAATTAAAATAGGTTTAAAATACATAACAACTCATAAAAATATCGTAATGTATATACAAAAATTATTGACACTGCATATCCCGGTACAGTGTAAAAATATTTAAAAACACGGGATATTACAGTCTCCCCCCCTTACAAGAATTCATCCCCGAATTCCAGAAAATAAGATCAAGAAGGAAAGAGATACGGGTAAGAAGCTCGCATCTCAGCTTCAGTCTCCCACGTATGCTCCTCGACTCTATCGCTGCGCCATAGAACCTTGACCATCGGAATCTGCTTCGATCGCAACTGTCGAACTTGATAATCAACAATCGCCACAGGTTCTTCCACAAACGTCAAATCTTCACTCACTTCCACACTGTCAGGTTGCAACACGTGTGAAGGATCTGAGATATACTTCCTCAACATCGAGATATGAAATACTGGATGCACTTGTGACATACTCGGAGGCAAATCCAACCGATATGCGACAGTGCCAACTCTCTCCAGAATCTCAAACGGTCCAATGTATCTCGGTGCTAACTTACCCTTCCTGCCAAATCTCATCACACCCTTCATCGGAGATACCTTCAGAAAAATAAAATCTCCAACCTGAAACTCCACATCTCTGTGCCTAGGATCCGTATAACTCTTCTGTCTGCTAACTGCTGTCTCTAATCTTCGTTTAATGACGGTGACCTTCTCTGCAGCATCCTGAACCATCTCAGTTCCAGTTAAAGCTCTCTCACCAATCTCATCCCAACTCAACGGGGATCTACACTTCCTTCCATACAAAGCCTCATACGGTGCCATACCAATACTGCTATGGTAGCTGTTATTATATACAAACTCAACAAGTGACAAATGATCATCCCAGCTACCTCCCAAATCCAAGACACACATCCTTAACATATCTTTCAGTGTCTAGATCGTCCTCTCAGACTGACCATCTGTCTGAGGATGAAAAGCAGTACTGAAGTCCAACCTAGTGCCCATCGCTTCCTGCAACTTCTGCCAAAAACGGGAAGTAAACACCGAACCTCTATTTGACACAATGGACACAGGTACTCCATGAAGGCACACAATATGCTTCACATACAACTTCGCCAATCTAGCAACTGAATATGTGGCTTTCACAGGCAAGAAATGTGCAGACTTCGTCAACCTGTCTATGATCACCCAGATGGAGTCGTATCCATCCTTCGAACGAGGTAAACCGACCACAAAATCCATAGCTATCCTTTCCCACTTCCACTCGGGAATAGGAAGAGGCTGAAGCTTCCCAGAAGGCTTCTGATGTTCGGCTTTCACTTGCTGACACGTCAGACACTTAGCAACATAATCAGTAACATCTTTCTTCAATCCGTCCCACCAGTATAAATCTCTGATACTATGGTACATCTTAGTGACACCTGGATGAACACTGTAAACTGTAGAATGTGCTTCCTCTAGGATCTCTTCTCTCAAATCATCCACATCAGGAACACACAATCTACCACTGATCCACAACACACCATCATCATCGAGTGTGAAATCAGTGAACTTCCTGCTCGAACATTCTCTGCAAGCTCTTCCAGAATAGGATCTCGACTCTGAGCTGCTTTAATCCTATCCCTCAGTACAGATCGTACTTTAAACTGAGCTAGCAGTCCACCTGATCTACTAATCTTCATCATCAGACCTTGATCCACCAACAGATGCAATTCCCGGATCAATGGTCTCCTCTCAATACTGATGTGAGCAAGACTACCTGAGGACTTCCTACTCAAGGCATCTGCTACTACATTAGCTTTACCCGGATGGTAAAGAATCTCACAATCATAATCCTTCAACAATTCCAACCATCTTCTCTGCCTCAAATTCAGATCTCGCTGCTGAAAAATGTACTTAAGGCTCTTGTGATCAGTAAATATCTCACAAGTCACCCCGTACAAATAATGTCTCCAAATCTTCAAAGCAAAGATCACTGCAGCCATCTCAAGATCATGTGTAGGATAATTCTGCTCATGCTTCTTCAACTGCCTCGAAGCATAGGCTATCACCCTTCCATTCTGCATCAACACACAACCAAGACCAATTCTAGAGGCATCACAGTAAACTGTGAACTTATCCACACTATTAGGCAAAGCTAATACTGGCGCTGTGGTCAACTTCTCCTTTAACAACTGAAAACTATTCTCATAAGCTTCTGACCACTCGAATCTAACATTCTTCTAAGTCAAGCAAGTCATAGGGGCTGCTATCCTGGAAAAATCCTGCATAAACCGCCTATAATACCCAGCTAAACCCAGAAAACTCCGAATCTCCGTAACAGAAGTAGGTCTAGGCCATTCAGACACTGCCTCAACCTTCTGTGGATCAACCTGAATACCTTCTTTAGACACTACGTGTCCAAGAAAAGAAACACTCTCCATCCAGAAATCACATTTCGAGAATTTAGCATAAAGCTGATGATCTCTCAATGTCTGTAGTACAATCCTTAAGTGATATACATGCTCTTCCATACTCCTAGAATATACCAGTATATCATCAATGAAGACTACCATAAACTGATCCACATACGGTCTGAATACTCTGTTCATCAGATCCATAAAAGCTACTGGTGCATTAGTTAAACCAAAAGACATCACCAGAAACTCATAATGGCCATATCGAGTGCGAAACGCTGTCTTAGAAATATCAGATTCACTGATACGCAGCTGATGATAACCCGACCTCAAGTCAACTTTAGAAAAGAATTGTGCACCCTGTAGCTGGTCAAACAAATCATCTATCCTCGGGAGAGGATACTTGTTCTTCACTGTCACCTTATTCAGCTCTCTGTAGTCAATGCACAATCTCAGGGTACCATCCTTCTTCTTCACAAACAAGACTGGTGCACCCCAAGGAGAAACACTAGGTCTAATGAAACCTTTATCCAACAACTCTTACAATTGTTCCTTCAACTCTTTCAACTCTGCAGGAGCCATACGATAGGGTGGCATAGATATAGGAGTAGTACCTGGTACCACATCTATACAGAACTCAATATCTCTATGAGGTGGTAAACCTGGCAACTCCTCGGGAAAAACATCAGGAAACTCACAAGCAACAGGAACATCTATGAGTGATAACTTCTCCACTGACGTATCCCTGACCAATGCCAAATATCCCTGACATCCTTTCTTCAATAACTTCCTAGCTGAAATAGCAGAAATAAGATTCTGAGGTGCTGAACTCCTATCACCAACAAACTTAAAATCTACTTCACCAGGAATTCTAAAAGTCACCTCCTTATTCATGCAATCTACCACGGTGAAGTGCTGAGATAACCAATCCATTCCCAAAATAACATCAAACTCCATCACATCCAACAAAATCAAATCAGCGGGTAATTCTCTATCTCCCACGAGAACTGGACAACCAGAAAGAACAATATCGGTGTCCAAAGAATCGCTCAGAGGAGTGGCAACAGACAAAGGAAAAGCCATCCTCGAAGCTTGCCAATAAGATTTAGAAGCAAAAATAGGAGAAACAAACGAATGCGTGGCACCCGGATCAAACAAAACCCATGCATCCAGGTAACAAACAGAAACAATACCTGCCACGACTGCATTAGATGCCTGAGCATCCTGCTGAGTCAGATGGAAGACTCTGGCCTGTCCTTGACCTCCCTGTTGACTGGTAGAAGCCTGGTCAACACCTCTGGCACCTCCTCTAGTACCTCTACCACGACTCTACTGTGGAACAAACTGAGTGGAACTCTGATGCTGGGCTGGTGGCAACTGAAATGGCACGGGTGCAGCACTAGCAATCGACTGCTGTGGGAATCGCGGAATCTGCTGCTGCTGATAACTGGAATAAGGACACGATTTGGCAAAATGTCCTGTCTGCCCGCATCTGAAGCATGTCAGTGGTGTCAGATAACACGGTCCCTGATGGACTCTACCACAAGTCTGGCAAACATTGGTCGCTGATCCTGAACTACGACCACTGCTGCTGCTCGAAGCACTTGATCCGAATCTGAACGATCTACGCTGACCTCCACGGCCATGTCTACTGCTCCGATGCACTCGCTGCTGCTGTCTCTGACTCTACTGAGTCAGACCTCGCTGCTGACTACTCGAACCAACATGAAAACTCGAATACGGAGTAGCCTGCAATCCACTAGACTGAACTCCCAGCTGGTAGTAATCAGGCATCGCTCCCTGCCTAACTAGTCTCAGCTCAATCTCCTTAGCTAACTCGATCACAGACTCGAGGGTAAGACCTGCTGTAGGCATACCAGCAAAAGCTGAACCTAAACCAGTAACATATGTAGTAACCGTGAAATACTGATCTCGCATCAGATCTTCAGCATATCTACCCAGACGAAGAAACTCTCGGGTATACTCCTCTACAGATCGATCTCCACGAGAAATATTGGTCAATCGAAGACGATAGCTCAAACGAAGAGGCTCTAGACAAAATCTCCTCATAAATCGCTCTCGAAACTGAGCCCAGGTCATCGTCATCATATAGGGCTAGATCATCTGAATGAACCAATCTAAAGCTGGTCCCTCAACAGACAACTCAACGATCATGATCCGCTGGTACTCGGTATGAGCAGTCCGAGTCCTAGTCTCAATCGCATACAGAAAGTCTAACGGATCGGAAGTACCATCGAAAGCAATCCTGCCAACTCGGGCATAGAACAAAGCTGCCTCAGGGTCAGACATACCCTGCTGATAGGCAGGCTGAACAAGCTGAACAACTTGAGGAATAGGAACATCAAACTCAGGCTCAACAGGCTCCTCGTCCTGTAACTCTCTCTGCCTACGGTGACCTGCCGCTCATCGAGGTCTACCTCTGCCACGACCTCTACGTCTAACTGGCTGCTCAGGAGGTAAAACCTCATCCTAAAAAGACTCATCATCCTCGGCCTCAACGATCGGTGGAGCGACACGCGCTCGCCTCCTTATACTGAAAAGACAAACGGAAAGATTCAGACAAAATAGACAACGGAGGAATAACGCTGAAAACTACAGCAAGGAATACTCATCAAGATATACTCGAACCTAATACACTGCAGTAGTTACCAAAAGAAAACACAACTCAAAAACTAGGGCCACAACTCACATAACTAAGCCCTGACATAGAACTCTGCTCTGATACCAACTTTTTCACGACCCAAAACAGGGGCCATGACCGGCGCTAGGGAACGGGAATTCTTTTGAATCCGAAACCTGTAGCAAGCCTAAAAATAAAATAAATCATACAATAATAATAATAACAATATTATATGCAGCGGAAATAAAATCATAATATCATAATATTATTCACATCAACTAGATTTAAATCAAATCTCATCTCATAGATATATAATCTTTTAATACAAATCCAGTTTATATATAATACATCTCTTTTAAAATAAAATACATGAAATCCAATACTTTAATTCACAACTACTTCAGTGTCTAGATAAAATAAATAAGACTCAAGTAGATAATTTACACAAAGAAGCCGGGGCGGAAGAAATCCGACGTATCGACCTGCTACTGAGGTCTGAAGAAGTTGACTCTCCTGAAAAATAGTCAACGGAGGGGAGTCAGACCTCACTGAGTGAATTACTATAATATATATACATACACACTAAATGATAATGCATATAGTCAACAGTATATATATCTAATATATATATATATACTCACAAATACACACAAATGCTGTAAAATCATTTTATATATTTTTATTGAAAATCATGGTTTATGAAGGATCACATAGAACCCTAGAATATCGCAACCTCAAAAATAGTGTTAAACAACACTCTAGCCATACATGCTCACTTGTTCCAAATATATCCACTTAATCCATTTGGACAGTAGACTGGCCCCGAGACACTAAGTCAACCGAGCTCCAGCAGTCTGACTGCCAGTGTGATTGGCCCCGAGACACTTGGTCAACCGAGCTCCAGCAATCACACCCAAATCACATCTCACACATATCAATAATCACATCAAATCAATATCCACAAATAAGTTAGTATTATAGCCTAAATACTATAGGCGTACCGGTACGTACTCGGTCCTAGTGCTGCCCACTAGGAAGCACGTTCTATTGATATCCTTCATTAATAATATAAATCATTCATTCACAATTAAATGATGCATGAATTTAAATAAAACAACAATATAAACCATATATATACCTGTCACGACCCAAAACAGGGGCCATGACCGGCGCTAGGGAACGGGAATTCTTTCGAATCCGGAACCCGTAGCAAGCCTAAAAAAAATAAAATAAAGCATGCCATAATAACAATAAAAATATAATATGCAGTGGAAATAAAAATCATAATGTCATTATATTATCCATATCAACTGGATTTAAATAAAAATCTCATCCCATACATAAAATCTTTTTAATACAATCCAGTTTTAACATAATATATCTCCTTTAAAATAAAGTACACGAAATCCAATACTGTAATTCACAACTACTGCAGTGTCTAGATAAAATCAATAAGACTCAAGTAGACAATTTACATAAAGAAGCCGGGGCGGAAGAAATCCGGCGTATCGACCTGCTACTGAGGTCTGAGGAAGTTGACTCTCCTGAAAAATAGTCAACGGAGGGGAGTCAGACCTCACTGAGTGAATTACTATAATATATATACATACACTCTAAGTGATAATGCATACAGTCAACAGTATATATATATCTAATATATATACAGGCAAATACACACAAATGCAGAAAAATCATTTTTTATATATTTTACTGAAAAATCCCAATTTATGAAGGATCACATAGAACCCTAGAATATCGCAACCTCAGAAAATAGTGTTAAACAACACTCTGGCCATACAGGCTCACTTATACCAAATATATCCACTTAATCCATATGGACAGTAGACTGGCCCCGAGACACTAAGTCAACCGAGCTCCAGCAGTCTGACTGCCAGTGTGATTGGCCCCGAGACACTTGGTCAACCGAGCTCCAGCAATCACACCCAAACCACATCTCACACATATCAATAATCATAATCAAATCAATATCCACAAATAGTTAGTAATATAGCCTAAAGCTATAGGCGTACCGGTACGTACTCGGTCCTAGTGCTGCCCACTAGGTAGCACGTTCTATTGATATCCTTCATCATTAATAATATAAAACATTCATTCACAATAAATGATGCATGAATGTAAATGAAATAACAATATAAACCATATATATACCGGAAATATACCAAACATAAACCAGGTATATTTCGAGTATATATATATCAAATAAATCCAATCAAAATCATAAGTTAAACTAAAAATATATTTAAAAACATTTTAAATATATTTTATTAACAAGACATGTATATAATTTATTATATACCAAAAATATACCAAAAATATACTTGAATATGAATCACATTATTTATGCATATTCAGTCAAAATAAAACATGCATTTTCTAAATCATGCATCCTAAGCATATATATATAATATAGTAACTCACCTAATGCGCTCCACGAGACAGGTCCGACGGGCCTGGTCCACTAGCCCTCGGTCTCGGCGCAACTAAACAAGAAATAAATAACCGATATCAGAATAACCCTAATAGAAATCCTAGAATTCAATCTAGAATATTAAAATACGAAAACAGAATTAGGGTTCGACTGGACATCACGTTTTACGAGAATTCTACCGAAAATCCGGCAGAACCTCCCCTGTAAAACGGACATCTCTCTACTCAAAAGAGTAGAGCCGACCCTGCAAAGAAACATACTTCGAAAAACGAGCTCAACACAATCAAAATCCCACGGTCGGACTCCAAACTACAGTCCACCGACCGGGGTCCACAAACACAGAATGATTCCAGATATACCGAAAATATCCTTAAATCACAGAAATACATTTTATAAATAAAAATTACATAATTGACCTTGAAACACTATAAAATCCGATTAAAACTCATTTTATTAGAAAAACCGTATATTATATATAATTGAAAATAATTCCCGAAAAATAGTTTTAATTAGTTAAAAATACTAAATAATTTGTAGAAATCATTTTTATACCTTAAATAAATATTAAAACCAATTAAATTACATTTTTAGACAATTTAGGGTAAAATTACCAAAATACCCCTATATATATAAATATACTTAAATTACTTCAAAAATTCACCAAAAATCATAAAATTACCCAAAATTAATTTTCTCAACATATTTATCAATAATATCAATATTTAAACTCAATTAACCAATTAAATTCAAATAAAAACACATTTAACCTAATTTTTCCAAAATCACCTAAACTTCAATAATTAAAAATAAATACTTAGAAATTCATAAAAATTCCAAATAAATTCCTATAATTCATTTCAACACCTAATTCAACCATAAACTCCAATTTCATAATTTAAATAATTAATTTCCGAAAATTAGAAAATAATATTAAAATATTCAAAAATACCCAAAAATCCAAACAACCTCCAAAAATTCTACAAAAATTCATATATGAAGATTAAGCTACTAGGAACAACATTTGTGAAGGAATTAAGCATGAATCAATCAAGAACAATTCGAAAAAAAATCGAAAACCCTAATAGGCCGAAATTTACAAATCGAAACCTAAGCAATTCTAGACCATTTTAGCTCAAACCAAAGCTAGAATAACACTCACCGGAGCTCAAGGAGAAGAAAGAGACCGGCGGTGTCGAAAACGGTGGCCGGAATCGACGTGATCGACGGTGAGTTGATTTTCGGCTTCTCCGGCCAAAATCACTCTCCCGACGCCGGAAACGGCCTCTACAGGCGGCGAAACTGGTCGGGGAAGATGGTGGCACACCGGACGGCACACCCACGGTGAAGGAACGGCACGGCAGCGATCGGAAATGGTGAGGGAACGATCGGAGAAGAAGAAGAAGAAGAAAAACTGTTGGGGGCAAAATGGTAATTTTGCAAATTCTTTTGATTTTTAATGTATATATGTATATATATATACTTTATACTTTATATTAAAATAATATTAAATTACACACATCAAATATACACCACACACATTAAAATATTAATATTTTAATAATTTATACCAAATAAAATTAATTAAATAACAATTAAAACAATTAAATACTTAATAAAATATTAGGGAATAATAAACCCTAATTAAATAAATATACACACACAGGCTTTATTTAATAATTTAAAAATATGTATGAGTTCATGCAAACCCGTAAATACATTTAAAATAATTAATAATACATTGTTTACGTGGAAATTTCCCCGAAAATGCAAGTCCCGGGAAAATTTTACGTAAAACACTGTATATAAAACACAGTAATTAAAATAGGTTTAAAATACATATCAACTCATAAAAATATCGTATATATACATATTCAAAATTATTAATACTGCATATCCCGATACAGTGTAAAAACATGTAAAAACACGGGATATTACAGTCTTCCCCCCTTACAGGAATTCGTCCCCGAATTCCAGAAAATAAGATTACAGAATCAGGAAGGAAAGAGATACGGGTAAGAAGCTCGCATCTCAGCTTCAGTCTCCCACGTATGCTCTTCAACTCTGTCGCTACGCCACAAAACCTTGACCATCGGAATCTGCTTCGATCTCAACTGTCGAACTTGAAAATCTACGATCGCCACAGGTTCTTCCACAAACGTCAAATCTTCACTCACTTCTACACTGTCGGGCTGCAACACGTGTGAAGGATCTGAGATATACTTCCTCAACATCGAGATATGAAATACTGGATGCACCTGTGACATACTCGGAGGCAAATCCAACCGATATGCAACAGTGCCAACTCTCTCCAGAATCTCAAACGGTCCAATATATCTCGGTGTTAACTTACCCTTCCTGCCAAATCTCATCACACCCTTCATCGGAGATACTTTCAGAAAAACGAAATCTCCAACCTGAAACTCCACATCTCTGCGCCTAGGATCCGCATAACTCTTCTGTCTACTAACTGCGGTCTCTAATCTACGCTTGATCACGACGACTTTCTCTGCAGCATCCTGAACCATCTCTGGTCCAGTCAAAGCTCTCTCACCGATCTCATCCCAACACAACGGGGATCTACACTTCCTTCCATACAACGCCTCATATGGTGCCATGCCAATACTGCTATGGTAGCTGTTATTATATGCAAACTCAACAAGCGACAAATGATCATCCCAGCTACCTCCCAAATCCAGGACACACATCCTCAACATATCTTCTAGTGTCTGGATCGTCCTCTCAGACTGGCCATCTGTCTGAGGATGAAAAGCAGTACTGAAATCCAACCTAGTGCCCATCGCTTCCTGCAACTTCTGCCAAAAACGAGAAGTAAACACCGAACCTCTATCTGACACAATGGACACAGGTACTCCATGAAGGCACACAATATGCTTCACGTACAACTTCGCCAATCTAGCAACTGAATATGTGGCTCTCACAGGCAAGAAATGTGCAGACTTCGTCAATCTGTCTACAATCACCCAGATGGAATCGTATCCATCCTTCGAACGAGGTAAACCGACCAAAAAATCCATAGCTATCCTTTCCCACTTCCACTCGGGAATAGGAAGAGGCTGAAGCTTCCCAGAAGGCTTCTGATGTTCGGCTTTCACTTGCTGACACGTCAAGCACTTAGCAACATAATCAGCAACATCCTTCTTCAATCCATCCCACCAGTATAAATCTCTGATACTGTGGTACATCTTAGTAACACCTGGATGTACGCTGTAGGCTGTAGAATGTGCTTCCTCTAAAATCTCCTCTCTCAAATCATCCACATCAGGAACACACAATCTACCACTGATCCACAACACACCATCATCATCGAGTGTGAAATCAGTGAACTTCCCTGATCTGACATTCTCTGCAAGCTCTTCTAGAATAGGATCTCGGCTCTGAGCTGCTTTAATCCTATCCCTCAGTACAGATCGCACTTTAAACTGAGCTAACAGTCCACCTGATCTACTGATCTTCATCATCAGACCTTGATCCACCATCCGATGCAATTCCTGGATCAATGGTCTCCTCTCAACACCAATATGAGCAAGACTACCTGAAGACTTCCTACTCAAGGCATCTGCTACCACATTAGCTTTACCCGGATGGTAAAGAATCTCACAATCATAGTCCTTTAACAGTTCCAACCATCTTCTCTGCCTCAAATTCAAATCTCGCTGCTGAAAAATGTACTTAAGGCTCTTGTGATCAGTAAATATCTCACAAGTCACCCCGTACAAATAATGTCTCCAAATCTTCAAAGCAAAGATCACTGCAGCCATCTCAAGATCATGTGTGGGATAGTTCTGCTCATGCTTCTTCAACTGCCTCGAAGCATAGGCTATCACCCTTCCATTATGCATCAACACACAACCAAGACCAATTCTAGAGGCATCACAGTAAACTGTGAACTTATCTACACTATTAGGCAAAGCTAATACTGGCGCTGTGGTCAACTTCTCCTTCAACTCTCTCAACTCTGCAGGAGCCATACGATAGGGTGGCATAGATATAGGAGTAGTACCTGGAACCATATCTATACAGAACTCAATCTCTCTATGAGGTGGTAACCCTGACAACTCCTCAGGAAAAACATCAGGAAACTCACAAGCAACCGGAACATCTGTGAGTGACAACTTCTCCACTGAAGTATCCCTGACCAATACCAAAAACCCCTGACAACCTTTCCTCAACAACTTCCTAGCTGATATAGCAGAAATAAGATTCTGAGGTGCTGACCTCCTATCACCAACAAACTTAAATTCTACTTCACCAAGAATTCTGAAAGTCACCTCCTTATTCCTGCAATCTACCACGGCAAAGTGCTGAGATAACCAATCCATTCCTAAAATAACATCAAACTCCATCACATCCAACAAAATCAAATCAACGGGTAATTCTCTATCTCCCACGAGAACTGGACAACCAGAAAGAACAATATCGGCGTCCAAGGAATCGCTCAGAGGAGTGGCAACAGACAAAGGAAAAGCCATCCTCGAAGCTTGCCAACAAGATTTAGAAGCAAAAATAGGAGAAACAAACGAATGCGTGGCACCCGGATCAAACAAAACCAAAGCATCCAGGTAACAAACAGAAAGAATACCTGCCACGACTGCATTAGATGCCTGAGCATCCTGCTGAGTCAGATGGAAGACTCTCGCCTGACCTCGACCTCCCTGCTGACTGGTAGAAGCCTGGCCAACACCTCTGGTACCTCCTCTAGTACCTCTACCACGACTCTGCTGTGGAACAAACTGAGTAGAACTCTGATGCTGGGCTGGTGGCAACTGAAATGGCACGGGTGCTGCACTAGCAATCGACTGCTGTGGGAATCGCAGAATCTGCTGCTACTGATACCCGGAATAAGGACACGATCTGGCAAAATGTCCTGTCTGTCCGCATCTGAAACATGTCAGTGGTGTCAGATAACACGATCCCTGATGGACTCTACCACAAGTCTGACAAACACTGGCCGCTGATCTAGAACTACGACCACTGCTGCTGCTCGAAGCACCTGATCCAAATCTGAACGATCTACGCTGACCTCCACGGCCATGTCTACTGCTCCGATGCACTCGCTGCTGCTGTCTCTGACTCTGCTGAGTCGAACCTCGCTGCTGACTACTCGAACCAACATGAAAACTCGAATATGGAGTAGCCTGCAATCCACTCGACTGAACTCCCAACTGGTAATAATCAGGCATCGCTCCCTGCCTAACTAATCTCAGCTCAATCTCCTTAGCTAGCTCAATCACAGACTCCAGAGTAAGACCTGTTGTAGGCATACCAGCAAAAGCTGAACCCAAACCAGTAACGTAGGTAGTAACAGTGAAATACTGATCTCGCATCAGATCCTCAGCATATCTACCCAGACGAAGAAACTCTCGGGTATACTCCTCTACAGTTCGATCTCCACGAGAAATACTGGTCAATCGAAGACGATAGCTCAAACGAAGAGGCTCTGGACAAAATCTCCTCATGAATCGCTCTCGAAACTGAGCCCATGTCATCGTCATCATATAAGGCTGGATCATCTGAATCAACCAATCTAGAGCTGGTCCCTCGACAGACAACTCAACAATCATGATCCTCTGGTACTCGGTATGAGCAGTCCGAGTCCTAGTCTCAATCGCATGCAGAAAATCTAAAGGATCAGAAGTACCATCAAAAGCAATCCTGCCAACTCGGGCATAGAACAAAGCTGCCTCAGGGTCAGACATACCCTGCTGATAGGCAGGCTGAACAGGCTGAACAACTGGAGGAACAGGAACATCAAACTCAGGCTCAATAGGCTCCTCGTCCTGTAACTCTCTCTGCCTACGGCGACCTGCCGCTCCTCGAGGTCTACCTCTGCCACGACCTCTACGTCTAACTGGCGGCTCAGGAGGTAAAACCTCATCCTGAAAAGACTCATCATCCTCGGCCTCAACGACCGGTGGAGCGACACGCGCTCGCCTCCTCATTCTGAAAAGACAAACGGAAAGATTCAGACAAAACAGACAACGGAGGAATAACGCTGAAAACTACAGCAAGGAATACTCATCAAGACATACTCAAACCTAATACACTACAGTAGTCCAACAGAAAAACACAACTTTAAAACTAGGGCCGCAACTCACATAACTAAGCCCTGACACAGAACTCCACTCTGAAACGAACTTCGCTATGATACCAACTTTGTCACGACCCAAAACAGGGGCCATGACCGGCGCTAGGGAACAGGAATTCTTTCGAATCCGGAACCCGTAGCAAGCCTAAAAAAAATAAAATAAAGCATGCCATAATAACAATAAAAATATAATATGCAGCGGAAATAAAAATCATAATATCATTATATTATCCATATCAACTGGATTTAAATAAAAATCTAATCCCATACATAAAATCTTTTTAATACAATCCAGTTTTAACATAATATATCTCCTTTAAAATAAAGTACACGAAATCCAATACTGTAATTCATAACTACTGCAGTGTCTAGATAAAATCAATAAGACTCAAGTAGACAATTTACATAAAGAAGCCGGGGCGGAAGAAATCCGGCGTATCGACCTGCTACTGAGGTCTGAGGAAGTTGACTCTCCTGAAAAATAGTTAACGGAGGGGAGTCAGACCTCACTGAGTGAATTACTATAATATATATACATACACACTAAGTGATAATGCATACAGTCAACAGTATATATATATCTAATATATATACAGGCAAATACACACAAATGCAGAAAAATCATTTTTTATATATTTTACTGAAAAATCCCAATTTATGAAGGATCACATAGAACCCTAGAATATCGCAACCTCAGAAAATAGTGTTAAACAACACTCTGGCCATACAGGCTCACTTATACCAAATATATCCACTTAATCCATATGGACAGTAGACTGGCCCCGAGACACTAAGTCAACCGAGCTCCAGCAGTCTGACTGCCAGTGTGATTGGCCCCGAGACACTTGGTCAACCGAGCTCCAGCAATCACACCCAAACCACATCTCACACATATCAATAATCATAATCAAATCAATATCCACAAATAGTTAGTAATATAGCCTAAAGCTATAGGCGTACCGGTACGTACTCGGTCCTAGTGCTGCCCACTAGGTAGCACGTTCTATTGATATCCTTCATCATTAATAATATAAAACATTCATTCACAATAAATGATGCATGAATGTAAATGAAATAACAATATAAACCATATATATACCGGAAATATACCAAACATAAACCAAGTATATTTCGAGTATATATATATCAAATAAATCCAATCAAAATCATAAGTTAAACTAAAAATATATTTAAAAACATTTTAAATATATTTTATTAACAAGACATGTATATAATTTATTATATACCAAAAATATACCAAAAATATACTTGAATATGAATCACATTATTTATGCATATTCAGTCAAAATAAAATATGCATTTTCTAAATCATGCATCCTAAGCATATATATATAATATAGTAACTCACCTAATGCGCTCCACGAGACAGGTCCGACGGGCCTGGTCCACTAGCCCTCGGTCTCGGCGCAACTAAACAAGAAATAAATAACCGATATCAGAGTAACCCTAATAGAAATCCTAGAATTCAATCTAGAATATTAAAATACGAAAACAGAATTAGGGTTCGACTGGACATCACGTTTTACGAGAATTCTATCGAAAATCCGACAGAACCTCCCCTGTAAAACGGACATCTCTCTACTCAAAAGAGTAGAGCCGACCCTGCAAAGAAACACACTTCGAAAAACGAGCTCAACACAATCAAAATCCCACGATCGGACTCCAAACTACAGTCCACCGACCGGGGTCCACAAACACAGAATGATTCCAGATATACCGAAAATATCCTTAAATCACAGAAATACATTTTATAAATAAAAATTACATAATTGACCTTGAAACACTATAAAATCCGATTAAAACTCATTTTATTAGAAAAACCGTATATTATATATAATTGAAAATAATTCCCGAAAAATAGTTTTAATTAGTTAAAAATACTAAATAATTTGTAGAAATCATTTTTATACCTTAAATAAATATTAAAACCAATTAAATTACATTTTTAGACAATTTAGGGTAAAATTACCAAAATACCCCTATATATATAAATATACTTAAATTACTTCAAAAATTCACCAAAAATCATAAAATTACCCAAAATTAATTTTCTCAACATATTTATCAATAATATCAATATTTAAACTCAATTAACCAATTAAATTCAAATAAAAACACATTTAACCTAATTTTTCCAAAATCACCTAAACTTCAATAATTAAAAATAAATACTTAGAAATTCATAAAAATTCCAAATAAATTCCTATAATTCATTTCAACACCTAATTCAACCATAAACTCCAATTTCATAATTTAAATAATTAATTTCCGAAAATTAGAAAATAATATTAAAATATTCAAAAATACCCAAAAATCCAAACAACCTCCAAAAATTCTACAAAAATTCATATATAAATATTAAGCTACTAGGAACAACATTTGTGAAGGAATTAAGCATGAATCAATCAAGAAAAATTCGAAAAAAAATCGAAAACCCTAATAGGCCGAAATTTACAAATCGAAACCTAAGCAATTCTAGACCATTTTAGCTCAAACCAAAGCTAGAATAACACTCACCGGAGCTCAAGGAGAAGAAAGAGACCGGCGGTGTCGAAAACGGTGGCCGGAATCGGCGTGATCGACGGTGAGTTGATTTTCGGCTTCTCCGGCCAAAATCACTCTCCCGACGCCGGAAACGGCCTCTACAGGCGGCGAAACTGGTCGGGGAAGATGGTGGCACACCGGACGGCACACCCACGGTGAAGGAACGGCACGGCAGCGATCGGAAATGGTGAGGGAACGATCGGAGAAGAAGAAGAAGAAGAAAAACTGTCGGGGGCAAAATGGTAATTTTGCAAATTCTTTTGATTTTTAATGTATATATGTATATATATATACTTTATACTTTATATTAAAATAATATTAAATTACACACATCAAATATACACCACACACATTAAAATATTAATATTTTAATAATTTATACCAAATAAAATTAATTAAATAACAATTAAAACAATTAAATACTTAATAAAATATTAGGGAATAATAAACCCTAATTAAATAAATATACACACACAGGCTTTATTTAATAATTTAAAAATATGTATGAGTTCATGCAAACCCGTAAATACATTTAAAATAATTAATAATACATTGTTTACGTGGAAATTTCCCCGAAAATGCAAGTCCCGGGAAAATTTTACGTAAAACACTGTATATAAAACACAGTAATTAAAATAGGTTTAAAATACATATCAACTCATAAAAATATCGTATATATACATATTCAAAATTATTAATATTGCATATCCCGATACAGTGTAAAAACATGTAAAAACACGGGATATTACAGTCTTCCCCCCTTACAGGAATTCGTCCCCGAATTCCAGAAAATAAGATTACAGAATCAGGAAGGAAAGAGATACGGGTAAGAAGCTCGCATCTCAGCTTCAGTCTCCCACGTATGCTCTTCAACTCTGTCGCTACGCCACAAAACCTTGACCATCGGAATCTGCTTCGATCTCAACTGTCGAACTTGAAAATCTACGATCGCCACAGGTTCTTCCACAAACGTCAAATCTTCACTCACTTCTACACTGTCGGGCTGCAACACGTGTGAAGGATCTGAGATATACTTCCTCAACATCGAGATATGAAATACTGGATGCACCTGTGACATACTCGGAGGCAAATCCAACCGATATGCAACAGTGCCAACTCTCTCCAGAATCTCAAACGGTCCAATATATCTCGGTGTTAACTTACCCTTCCTGCCAAATCTCATCACACCCTTCATTGGAGATACTTTCAAAAAAACGAAATCTCCAACCTGAAACTCCACATCTCTGCGCCTAGGATCCGCATAACTCTTCTGTCTACTAACTGCGGTCTCTAATCTACGCTTGATCACGGTGACTTTCTCTGCAGCATCCTGAACCATCTCTGGTCCAGTCAAAGCTCTCTCACCGATCTCATCCCAACACAACGGGGATCTACACTTCCTTCCATACAACGCCTCATATGGTGCCATGCCAATACTGCTATGGTAGCTGTTATTATATGCAAACTCAACAAGCGACAAATGATCATCCCAGCTACCTCCCAAATCCAAGACACACATCCTCAACATATCTTCTAGTGTCTGGATCGTCCTCTCAGACTGGCCATCTGTCTGAGGATGAAAAGCAGTACTGAAATCCAACCTAGTGCCCATCGCTTCCTGCAACTTCTGCCAAAAACGAGAAGTAAACACCGAACCTCTATCTGACACAATGGACACAGGTACTCCATGAAGGCACACAATATGCTTCACGTCCAACTTCGCCAATCTAGCAACTGAATATGTGGCTCTCACAGGCAAGAAATGTGCAGACTTCGTCAATCTGTCTACAATCACCCAGATGGATCGTATCCATCCTTCGAACGAGGTAAACCGACCAAAAAATCCATAGCTATCCTTTCCCACTTCCACTCGAGAATAGGAAGAGGCTGAAGCTTTCCAGAAGGCTTCTGATGTTCGGCTTTCACTTGCTGACACGTCAAGCACTTAGCAACATAATCAGCAACATCCTTCTTCAATCCATCCCACCAGTATAAATCTCTGATACTGTGGTACATCTTAGTAACACCTGGATGTACGCTGTAGGCTGTAGAATGTGCTTCCTCTAAAATCTCCTCTCTCAAATCATCCACATCAGGAACACACAATCTACCACTGATCCACAACACACCATCATCATCGAGTGTGAAATCAGTGAACTTCCCTGATCTGACATTCTCTGCAAGCTCTTCTAGAATAGGATCTCGGCTCTAAGCTGCTTTAATCCTATCCCTCAGTACAGATCGCACTTTAAACTGAGCTAACAGTCCACCTGATCTACTGATCTTCATCATCAGACCTTGATCCACCATCCGATGCAATTCCTGGATCAATGGTCTCCTCTCAACACCAATATGAGCAAGACTACCTGAAGACTTCCTACTCAAGGCATCTGCTACCACATTAGCTTTACCCGGATGGTAAAGAATCTCACAATCATAGTCCTTTAACAGTTCCAACCATCTTCTCTGCCTCAAATTCAAATCTCGCTGCTGAAAAATGTACTTAAGGCTCTTGTGATCAGTAAATATCTCACAAGTCACCCCGTACAAATAATGTCTCCAAATCTTCAAAGCAAAGATCACTGCAGCCATCTCAAGATCATGTGTGGGATAGTTCTGCTCATGCTTCTTCAACTGCCTCGAAGCATAGGCTATCACCCTTCCATTATGCATCAACACACAACCAAGACCAATTCTAGAGGCATCACAGTAAACTGTGAACTTATCTACACTATTAGGCAAAGCTAATACTGGCGCTGTGGTCAACTTCTCCTTCAACTCTCTCAACTCTGCAGGAGCCATACGATAGGGTGGCATAGATATAGGAGTAGTACCTGGAACCATATCTATACAGAACTCAATCTCTCTATGAGGTGGTAACCCTGACAACTCCTCAGGAAAAACATCAGGAAACTCACAAGCAACCGGAACATCTGTGAGTGACAACTTCTCCACTGAAGTATCCCTGACCAATACCAAAAACCCCTGACAACCTTTCCTCAACAACTTCCTAGCTGATATAGCAGAAATAAGATTCTGAGGTGCTGACCTCCTATCACCAACAAACTTAAATTCTACTTCACCAAGAATTCTGAAAGTCACCTCCTTATTCCTGCAATCTACCACGGCAAAGTGCTGAGATAACCAATCCATTCCTAAAATAACATCAAACTCCATCACATCCAACAAAATCAAATCAACGGGTAATTCTCTATCTCCCACGAGAACTGGACAACCAGAAAGAACAATATCGGCGTCCAAGGAATCGCTCAGAGGAGTGGCAACAGACAAAGGAAAAGCCATCCTCGAAGCTTGCCAACAAGATTTAGAAGCAAAAAATAGGAGAAAACAAACGAATGCGTGGCACCCGGATCAAACAAAACCAAAGCATCCAGGTAACAAACAGAAAGAATACCTGCCACGACTGCATTAGATGCCTGAGCATCCTGCTGAGTCAGATGGAAGACTCTCGCCTGACCTCGACCTCCCTGCTGACTGGTAGAAGCCTGGCCAACACCTCTGGTACCTCCTCTAGTACCTCTACCACGACTCTGCTGTGGAACAAACTGAGTAGAACTCTGATGCTGGGCTGTGGCAACTGAAATGGCACGGGTGCTGCACTAGCAATCGACTGCTGTGGGAATCGCAGAATCTGCTGCTACTGATACCCGGAATAAGGACACGATCTGGCAAAATGTCCTGTCTGTCCGCATCTGAAACATGTCAGTGGTGTCAGATAACACGATCCCTGATGGACTCTACCACAAGTCTGACAAACACTGGCCGCTGATCTAGAACTACGACCACTGCTGCTGCTCGAAGCACCTGATCCAAAATCTGAACGATCTACGCTGACCTCCACGGCCATGTCTACTGCTCCGATGCACTCGCTGCTGCTGTCTCTGACTCTGCTGAGTCGAACCTCGCTGCTGACTACTCGAACCAACATGAAAACTCGAATATGGAGTAGCCTGCAATCCACTCGACTGAACTCCCAACTGGTAATAATCAGGCATCGCTCCCTGCCTAACTAATCTCAGCTCAATCTCCTTAGCTAGCTCAATCACAGACTCCAGAGTAAGACCTGTTGTAGGGCATACCAGCAAAAGCTGAACCCAAACCAGTAACGTAGGTAGTAACAGTGAAATACTGATCTCGCATCAGATCCTCAGCATATCTACCCAGACGAAGAAACTCTCGGGTATACTCCTCTACAGTTCGATCTCCACGAGAAATACTGGTCAATCGAAGACGATAGCTCAAACGAAGAGGCTCTGGACAAAATCTCCTCATGAATCGCTCTCGAAACTGAGCCCATGTCATCGTCATCATATAAGGCTGGATCATCTGAATCAACCAATCTAGAGCTGGTCCCTCGACAGACAACTCAACAATCATGATCCTCTGGTACTCGGTATGAGCAGTCCGAGTCCTAGTCTCAATCGCATGCAGAAAATCTAAAGGATCAGAAGTACCATCAAAAGCAATCCTGCCAACTCGGGCATAGAACAAAGCTGCCTCAGGGTCAGACATACCCTGCTGATAGGCAGGGCTGAACAGGCTGAACAACTGGAGGAACAGGAACATCAAACTCAGGCTCAATAGGCTCCTCGTCCTGTAACTCTCTCTGCCTACGGCGACCTGCCGCTCCTCGAGGTCTACCTCTGCCACGACCTCTACGTCTAACTGGCGGCTCAGGAGGTAAAACCTCGTCCTGAAAAGACTCATCATCCTCGGCCTCAACGACCGGTGGAGCGACACGCGCTCGCCTCCTCATTCTGAAAAGACAAACGGAAAGATTCAGACAAAACAGACAACGGAGGAATAACGCTGAAAACTACAGCAAGGAATACTCATCAAGACATACTCAAACCTAATACACTACAGTAGTCCAACAGAAAAACACAACTTTAAAACTAGGGCCGCAACTCACATAACTAAGCCCTGACACAGAACTCCACTCTGAAACGAACTTCGCTATGATACCAACTTTGTCACGACCCAAAACAGGGGCCATGACCGGCGCTAGGGAACAGGAATTCTTTCGAATCCGGAACCCGTAGCAAGCCTAAAAAAAATAAAATAAAGCATGCCATAATAACAATAAAAATATAATATGCAGCGGAAATAAAAATCATAATATCATTATATTATCCATATCAACTGGATTTAAATAAAAATCTCATCCCATACATAAAATCTTTTTAATACAATCCAGTTTTAACATAATATATCTCCTTTAAAATAAAGTACACGAAATCCAATACTGTAATTCATAACTACTGCAGTGTCTAGATAAAATCAATAAGACTCAAGTAGACAATTTACATAAAGAAGCCGGGGCGGAAGAAATCCGGCGTATCGACCTGCTACTGAGGTCTGAGGAAGTTGACTCTCCTGAAAAATAGTTAACGGAGGGGAGTCAGACCTCACTGAGTGAATTACTATAATATATATACATACACACTAAGTGATAATGCATACAGTCAATAGTATATATATATCTAATATATATACAGGCAAATACACACAAATGCAGAAAAATCATTTTTTATATATTTTACTGAAAAATCCCAATTTATGAAGGATCACATAGAACCCTAGAATATCGCAACCTCAGAAAATAGTGTTAAACAACACTCTGGCCATACAGGCTCACTTATACCAAATATATCCACTTAATCCATATGGACAGTAGACTGGCCCCGAGACACTAAGTCAACCGAGCTCCAGCAGTCTGACTGCCAGTGTGATTGGCCCCGAGACACTTGGTCAACCGAGCTCCAGCAATCACACCAAACCACATCTCACACATATCAATAATCATAATCAAATCAATATCCACAAATAGTTAGTAATATAGCCTAAAGCTATAGGCGTACCGGTACGTACTCGGTCCTAGTGCTGCCCACTAGGTAGCACGTTCTATTGATATCCTTCATCATTAATAATATAAAACATTCATTCACAATAAATGATGCATGAATGTAAATGAAATAACAATATAAACCATATATATACCGGAAATATACCAAACATAAACCAGGTATATTTCGAGTATATATATATCAAATAAATCCAATCAAAATCATAAGTTAAACTAAAAATATATTTAAAAACATTTTAAATATATTTTATTAACAAGACATGTATATAATTTATTATATACCAAAAATATACCAAAAATATACTTGAATATGAATCACATTATTTATGCATATTCAGTCAAAATAAAATATGCATTTTCTAAATCATGCATCCTAAGCATATATATATAATATAGTAACTCACCTAATGCGCTCCACGAGACAGGTCCGACGGGCCTGGTCCACTAGCCCTCGGTCTCGGCGCAACTAAACAAGAAATAAATAACCGATATCAGAGTAACCCTAATAGAAATCCTAGAATTCAATCTAGAATATTAAAATACGAAAACAGAATTAGGGTTCGACTGGACATCACGTTTTACGAGAATTCTATCGAAAATCCGACAGAACCTCCCCTGTAAAACGGACATCTCTCTACTCAAAAGAGTAGAGCCGACCCTGCAAAGAAACACACTTCGAAAAACGAGCTCAACACAATCAAAATCCCACGATCGGACTCCAAACTACAGTCCACCGACCGGGGTCCACAAACACAGAATGATTCCAGATATACCGAAAATATCCTTAAATCACAGAAATACATTTTATAAATAAAAATTACATAATTGACCTTGAAACACTATAAAATCCGATTAAAACTCATTTTATTAGAAAAACCGTATATTATATATAATTGAAAATAATTCCCGAAAAATAGTTTTAATTAGTTAAAAATACTAAATAATTTGTAGAAATCATTTTTATACCTTAAATAAATATTAAAACCAATTAAATTACATTTTTAGACAATTTAGGGTAAAATTACCAAAATACCCCTATATATATAAATATACTTAAATTACTTCAAAAATTCACCAAAAATCATACAATTACCCAAAATTAATTTTCTCAACATATTTATCAATAATATCAATATTTAAACTCAATTAACCAATTAAATTCAAATAAAAACACATTTAACCTAATTTTTCCAAAATCACCTAAACTTCAATAATTAAAAATAAATACTTAGAAATTCATAAAAATTCCAAATAAATTCCTATAATTCATTTCAACACCTAATTCACCATAAACTCCAATTTCATAATTTAAATAATTAATTTCCGAAAATTAGAAAATAATATTAAAATATTCAAAAATACCCAAAAATCCAAACAACCTCCAAAAATTCTAAAAAAATTCATATATGAAGATTAAGCTACTAGGAACAACATTTGTGAAGGAATTAAGCATGAATCAATCAAGAACAATTCGAAAAAAATCGAAAACCCTAATAGGCCGAAATTTACAAATCGAAACCTAAGCAATTCTAGACCATTTTAGCTCAAACCAAAGCTAGAATAACACTCACCGGAGCTCAAGGAGAAGAAAGAGACCGGCGGTGTCGAAAACGGTGGCCGGAATCGACGTGATCGACGGTGAGTTGATTTTCGGCTTCTCCGGCCAAAATCACTCTCCCGACGCCGGAAACGGCCTCTACAGGCGGTGAAACTGGTCGGGGAAGATGGTGGCACACCGGACGGCACACCCACGGTGAAGGAACGGCACGGCAGCGATCGGAAATGGTGAGGGAACGATCGGAGAAGAAGAAGAAGAAGAAAAACTGTCGGGGGCAAAATGGTAATTTTGCAAATTCTTTTGATTTTTAATGTATATATGTATATATATATACTTTATACTTTATATTAAAATAATATTAAATTACACACATCAAATATACACCACACACATTAAAATATTAATATTTTAATAATTTATACCAAATAAAATTAATTAAATAACAATTAAAACAATTAAATACTTAATAAAATATTAGGGAATAATAAACCCTAATTAAATAAATATACACACACAGGCTTTATTTAATAATTTAAAAATATGTATGAGTTCATGCAAACCCGTAAATACATTTAAAATAATTAATAATACATTGTTTACGTGGAAATTTCCCCGAAAATGCAAGTCCCGGGAAAATTTTACGTAAAACACTGTATATAAAACACAGTAATTAAAATAGGTTTAAAATACATATCAACTCATAAAAATATCGTATATATACATATTCAAAATTATTAATATTGCATATCCCGATACAGTGTAAAAACATGTAAAAACACGGGATATTACAGTCTTCCCCCCTTACAGGAATTCGTCCCCGAATTCCAGAAAATAAGATTACAGAATCAGGAAGGAAAGAGATACGGGTAAGAAGCTCGCATCTCAGCTTCAGTCTCCCACGTATGCTCTTCAACTCTGTCGCTACGCCACAAAACCTTGACCATCGGAATCTGCTTCGATCTCAACTGTCGAACTTGAAAATCTACGATCGCCACAGGTTCTTCCACAAACGTCAAATCTTCACTCACTTCTACACTGTCGGGCTGCAACACGTGTGAAGGATCTGAGATATACTTCCTCAACATCGAGATATGAAATACTGGATGCACCTGTGACATACTCGGAGGCAAATCCAACCGATATGCAACAGTGCCAACTCTCTCCAGAATCTCAAACGGTCCAATATATCTCGGTGTTAACTTACCCTTCCTGCCAAATCTCATCACACCCTTCATTGGAGATACTTTCAGAAAAACGAAATCTCCAACCTGAAACTCCACATCTCTGCGCCTAGGATCCGCATAACTCTTCTGTCTACTAACTGCGGTCTCTAATCTACGCTTGATCACGGTGACTTTCTCTGCAGCATCCTGAACCATCTCTGGTCCAGTCAAAGCTCTCTCACCGATCTCATCCCAACACAACGGGGATCTACACTTCCTTCCATACAACGCCTCATATGGTGCCATGCCAATACTGCTATGGTAGCTGTTATTATATGCAAACTCAACAAGCGACAAATGATCATCCCAGCTACCTCCCAAATCCAAGACACACATCCTCAACATATCTTCTAGTGTCTGGATCGTCCTCTCAGACTGGCCATCTGTCTGAGGATGAAAAGCAGTACTGAAATCCAACCTAGTGCCCATCGCTTCCTGCAACTTCTGCCAAAAACGAGAAGTAAACACCGAACCTCTATCTGACACAATGGACACAGGTACTCCATGAAGGCACACAATATGCTTCACGTACAACTTCGCCAATCTAGCAACTGAATATGTGGCTCTCACAGGCAAGAAATGTGCAGACTTCGTCAATCTGTCTACAATCACCCAGATGGAATCGTATCCATCCTTCGAACGAGGTAAACCGACCAAAAAATCCATAGCTATCCTTTCCCACTTCCACTCGAGAATAGGAAGAGGCTGAAGCTTTCCAAAAGGCTTCTGATGTTCGGCTTTCACTTGCTGACACGTCAAGCACTTAGCAACATAATCAGCAACATCCTTCTTCAATCCATCCCACCAGTATAAATCTCTGATACTGTGGTACATCTTAGTAACACCTGGATGTACGCTGTAGGCTGTAGAATGTGCTTCCTCTAAAATCTCCTCTCTCAAATCATCCACATCAGGAACACATAATCTACCACTGATCCACAACACACCATCATCATCGAGTGTGAAATCAGTGAACTTCCCTGATCTGACATTCTCTGCAAGCTCTTCTAGAATAGGATCTCGGCTCTGAGCTGCTTTAATCCTATCCCTCAGTACAGATCGCACTTTAAACTGAGCTAACAGTCCACCTGATCTACTGATCTTCATCATCAGACCTTGATCCACCATCCGATGCAATTCCTGGATCAATGGTCTCCTCTCAACACCAATATGAGCAAGACTACCTGAAGACTTCCTACTCAAGGCATCTGCTACCACATTAGCTTTACCCGGATGGTAAAGAATCTCACAATCATAGTCCTTTAACAGTTCCAACCATCTTCTCTGCCTCAAATTCAAATCTCGCTGCTGAAAAATGTACTTAAGGCTCTTGTGATCAGTAAATATCTCACAAGTCACCCCGTACAAATAATGTCTCCAAATCTTCAAAGCAAAGATCACTGCAGCCATCTCAAGATCATGTGTGGGATAGTTCTGCTCATGCTTCTTCAACTGCCTCGAAGCATAGGCTATCACCCTTCCATTATGCATCAACACACAACCAAGACCAATTCTAGAGGCATCACAGTAAACTGTGAACTTATCTACACTATTAGGCAAAGCTAATACTGGCGCTGTGGTCAACTTCTCCTTCAACTCTCTCAACTCTGCAGGAGCCATACGATAGGGTGGCATAGATATAGGAGTAGTACCTGGAACCATATCTATACAGAACTCAATCTCTCTATGAGGTGGTAACCCTGACAACTCCTCAGGAAAAACATCAGGAAACTCACAAGCAACCGGAACATCTGTGAGTGACAACTTCTCCACTGAAGTATCCCTGACCAATACCAAAAACCCCTGACAACCTTTCCTCAACAACTTCCTAGCTGATATAGCAGAAATAAGATTCTGAGGTGCTGACCTCCTATCACCAACAAACTTAAATTCTACTTCACCAAGAATTCTGAAAGTCACCTCCTTATTCCTGCAATCTACCACGGCAAAGTGCTGAGATAACCAATCCATTCCTAAAATAACATCAAACTCCATCACATCCAACAAAATCAAATCAACGGGTAATTCTCTATCTCCCACGAGAACTGGACAACCAGAAAGAACAATATCGGCGTCCAAGGAATCGCTCAGAGGAGTGGCAACAGACAAAGGAAAAGCCATCCTCGAAGCTTGCCAACAAGATTTAGAAGCAAAAATAGGAGAAACAAACGAATGCGTGGCACCCGGATCAAACAAAACCAAAGCATCCAGGTAACAAACAGAAAGAATACCTGCCACGACTGCATTAGATGCCTGAGCATCCTGCTGAGTCAGATGGAAGACTCTCGCTTGACCTCGACCTCCCTGCTGACTGGTAGAAGCCTGGCCAACACCTCTGGTACCTCCTCTAGTACCTCTACCACGACTCTGCTGTGGAACAAACTGAGTAGAACTCTGATGCTGGGCTGGTGGCAACTGAAATGGCACGGGTGCTGCACTAGCAATCGACTGCTGTGGGAATCGCAGAATCTGCTGCTGCTGATACTCGAAATAAGGACATGATCTGGCAAAATGTCCTGTCTGTCCGCATCTGAAACATGTCAGTGGTGTCAGATAACACGATCCCTGATGGACTCTACCACAAGTCTGACAAACACTGGCCGCTGATCCAGAACTACGACCACTGCTGCTGCTCGAAGCACCTGATCCAAATCTGAACGATCTACGCTGACCTCCACGGCCATGTCTACTGCTCCGATGCACTCGCTGCTGCTGTCTCTGACTCTGCTGAGTCGAACCTCGCTGCTGACTACTCGAACCAACATGAAAACTCGAATATGGAGTAGCCTGCAATCCACTCGACTGAACTCCCAACTGGTAATAATCAGGCATCGCTCCCTGCCTAACTAATCTCAGCTCAATCTCCTTAGCTAGCTCAATCACAGACTCCAGAGTAAGACCTGTTGTAGGCATACCAGCAAAAGCTGAACCCAAACCAGTAACGTAGGTAGTAACAGTGAAATACTGATCTCGCATCAGATCCTCAGCATATCTACCCAGACGAAGAAACTCTCGGGTATACTCCTCTACAGATCGATCTCCACGAGAAATACTGGTCAATCGAAGACGATAGCTCAAACGAAGAGGCTCTGGACAAAATCTCCTCATGAATCGCTCTCGAAACTGAGCCCATGTCATCGTCATCATATAAGGCTGGATCATCTGAATCAACCAATCTAGAGCTGGTCCCTCGACAGACAACTCAACAATCATGATCCTCTGGTACTCGGTATGAGCAGTCCGAGTCCTAGTCTCAATCGCATGCAGAAAATCTAAAGGATCAGAAGTACCATCAAAAGCAATCCTGCCAACTCGGGCATAGAACAAAGCTGCCTCAGGGTCAGACATACCCTGCTGATAGGCAGGCTGAACAGGCTGAACAACTGGAGGAACAGGAACATCAAACTCAGGCTCAATAGGCTCCTCGTCCTGTAACTCTCTCTGCCTACGGCGACCTGCCGCTCCTCGAGGTCTACCTCTGCCACGACCTCTACGTCTAACTGGCGGCTCAGGAGGTAAAACCTCGTCCTGAAAAGACTCATCATCCTCGGCCTCAACGACCGGTGGAGCGACACGCGCTCGCCTCCTCATTCTGAAAAGACAAACGGAAAGATTCAGACAAAACAGACAACGGAGGAATAACGCTGAAAACTACAGCAAGGAATACTCATCAAGACATACTCAAACCTAATACACTACAGTAGTCCAACAGAAAAACACAACTTTAAAACTAGGGCCGCAACTCACATAACTAAGCCCTGACACAGAACTCCACTCTGAAACGAACTTCGCTATGATACCAACTTTGTCACGACCCAAAACAGGGGCCATGACCGGCGCTAGGGAACAGGAATTCTTTCGAATCCGGAACCCGTAGCAAGCCTAAAAAAAATAAAATAAAGCATGCCATAATAACAATAAAAATATAATATGCAGCGGAAATAAAAATCATAATATCATTATATTATCCATATCAACTGGATTTAAATAAAAATCTCATCCCATACATAAAATCTTTTTAATACAATCCAGTTTTAACATAATATATCTCCTTTAAAATAAAGTACACGAAATCCAATACTGTAATTCATAACTACTGCAGTGTCTAGATAAAATCAATAAGACTCAAGTAGACAATTTACATAAAGAAGCCGGGGCGGAAGAAATCCGGCGTATCGACCTGCTACTGAGGTCTGAGGAAGTTGACTCTCCTGAAAAATAGTTAACGGAGGGGAGTCAGACCTCACTGAGTGAATTACTATAATATATATACATACACACTAAGTGATAATGCATACAAGTCAACAGTATATATATATCTAATATATATACAGGCAAATACACACAAATGCAGAAAAATCATTTTTTATATATTTTACTGAAAAATCCCAATTTATGAAGGATCACATAGAACCCTAGAATATCGCAACCTCAGAAAATAGTGTTAAACAACACTCTGGCCATACAGGCTCACTTATACCAAATATATCCACTTAATCCATATGACAGTAGACTGGCCCCGAGACACTAAGTCAACCGAGCTCCAGCAGTCTGACTGCCAGTGTGATTGGCCCCGAGACACTTGGTCAACCGAGCTCCAGCAATCACACCCAAACCACATCTCACACATATCAATAATCATAATCAAATCAATATCCACAAATAGTTAGTAATATAGCCTAAAGCTATAGGCGTACCGGTACGTACTCGGTCCTAGTGCTGCCCACTAGGTAGCACGTTCTATTGATATCCTTCATCATTAATAATATAAAACATTCATTCACAATAAATGATGCATGAATGTAAATGAAATAACAATATAAACCATATATATACCGGAAATATACCAAACATAAACCAGGTATATTTCGAGTATATATATATCAAATAAATCCAATCAAAATCATAAGTTAAACTAAAAATATATTTAAAAACATTTTAAATATATTTTATTAACAAGACATGTATATAATTTATTATATACCAAAAATATACCAAAAATATACTTGAATATGAATCACATTATTTATGCATATTCAGTCAAAATAAAATATGCATTTTCTAAATCATGCATCCTAAGCATATATATATAATATAGTAACTCACCTAATGCGCTCCACGAGACAGGTCCGACGGGCCTGGTCCACTAGCCCTCGGTCTCGGCGCAACTAAACAAGAAATAAATAACCGATATCAGAGTAACCCTAATAGAAATCCTAGAATTCAATCTAGAATATTAAAATACGAAAACAGAATTAGGGTTCGACTGGACATCACGTTTTACGAGAATTCTATCGAAAATCCGGCAGAACCTCCCCTGTAAAATGGACATCTCTCTACTCAAAAGAGTAGAGCCGACCCTGCAAAGAAACACACTTCGAAAAACGAGCTCAACACAATCAAAATCCCACGATCGGACTCCAAACTACAGTCCACCGACCGGGGTCCACAAACACAGAATGATTCCAGATATACCGAAAATATCCTTAAATCACAGAAATACATTTTATAAATAAAAATTACATAATTGACCTTGAAACACTATAAAATCCGATTAAAACTCATTTTATTAGAAAAACCGTATATTATATATAATTGAAAATAATTCCCGAAAAATAGTTTTAATTAGTTAAAAATACTAAATAATTTGTAGAAATCATTTTTATACCTTAAATAAATATTAAAACCAATTAAATTACATTTTTAGACAATTTAGGGTAAAATTACCAAAATACCCCTATATATATAAATATACTTAAATTACTTCAAAAATTCACCAAAAATCATACAATTACCCAAAATTAATTTTCTCAACATATTTATCAATAATATCAATATTTAAACTCAATTAACCAATTAAATTCAAATAAAAACACATTTAACCTAATTTTTCCAAAATCACCTAAACTTCAATAATTAAAAATAAATACTTAGAAATTCATAAAAATTCCAAATAAATTCCTATAATTCATTTCAACACCTAATTCAACCATAAACTCCAATTTCATAATTTAAATAATTAATTTCCGAAAATTAGAAAATAATATTAAAATATTCAAAAATACCCAAAAATCCAAACAACCTCCAAAAATTCTAAAAAAATTCATATATGAAGATTAAGCTACTAGGAACAACATTTGTGAAGGAATTAAGCATGAATCAATCAAGAACAATTCGAAAAAAATCGAAAACCCTAATAGGCCGAAATTTACAAATCGAAACCTAAGCAATTCTAGACCATTTTAGCTCAAACCAAAGCTAGAATAACACTCACCGGAGCTCAAGGAGAAGAAAGAGACCGGCGGTGTCGAAAACGGTGGCCGGAATCGACGTGATCGACGGTGAGTTGATTTTCGGCTTCTCCGGCCAAAATCACTCTCCCGACGCCGGAAACGGCCTCTACAGGCGGTGAAACTGGTCGGGGAAGATGGTGGCACACCGGACGGCACACCCACGGTGAAGGAACGGCACGGCAGCGATCGGAAATGGTGAGGGAACGATCGGAGAAGAAGAAGAAGAAGAAAAACTGTCGGGGGCAAAATGGTAATTTTGCAAATTCTTTTGATTTTTAATGTATATATGTATATATATATACTTTATACTTTATATTAAAATAATATTAAATTACACACATCAAATATACACCACACACATTAAAATATTAATATTTTAATAATTTATACCAAATAAAATTAATTAAATAACAATTAAAACAATTAAATACTTAATAAAATATTAGGGAATAATAAACCCTAATTAAATAAATATACACACACAGGCTTTATTTAATAATTTAAAAATATGTATGAGTTCATGCAAACCCGTAAATACATTTAAAATAATTAATAATACATTGTTTACGTGGAAATTTCCCCGAAAATGCAAGTCCCGGGAAAATTTTACGTAAAACACTGTATATAAAACACAGTAATTAAAATAGGTTTAAAATACATATCAACTCATAAAAATATCGTATATATACATATTCAAAATTATTAATATTGCATATCCCGATACAGTGTAAAAACATGTAAAAACACGGGATATTACAGTCTTCCCCCCTTACAGGAATTCGTCCCCGAATTCCAGAAAATAAGATTACAGAATCAGGAAGGAAAGAGATACGGGTAAGAAGCTCGCATCTCAGCTTCAGTCTCCCACGTATGCTCTTCAACTCTGTCGCTACGCCACAAAACCTTGACCATCGGAATCTGCTTCGATCTCAACTGTCGAACTTGAAAATCTACGATCGCCACAGGTTCTTCCACAAACGTCAAATCTTCACTCACTTCTACACTGTCGGGCTGCAACACGTGTGAAGGATCTGAGATATACTTCCTCAACATCGAGATATGAAATACTGGATGCACCTGTGACATACTCGGAGGCAAATCCAACCGATATGCAACAGTGCCAACTCTCTCCAGAATCTCAAACGGTCCAATATATCTCGGTGTTAACTTACCCTTCCTGCCAAATCTCATCACACCCTTCATTGGAGATACTTTCAGAAAAACGAAATCTCCAACCTGAAACTCCACATCTCTGCGCCTAGGATCCGCATAACTCTTCTGTCTACTAACTGCGGTCTCTAATCTACGCTTGATCACGGTGACTTTCTCTGCAGCATCCTGAACCATCTCTGGTCCAGTCAAAGCTCTCTCACCGATCTCATCCCAACACAACGGGGATCTACACTTCCTTCCATACAACGCCTCATATGGTGCCATGCCAATACTGCTATGGTAGCTGTTATTATATGCAAACTCAACAAGCGACAAATGATCATCCCAGCTACCTCCCAAATCCAAGACACACATCCTCAACATATCTTCTAGTGTCTGGATCGTCCTCTCAGACTGGCCATCTGTCTGAGGATGAAAAGCAGTACTGAAATCCAACCTAGTGCCCATCGCTTCCTGCAACTTCTGCCAAAAATGAGAAGTAAACACCGAACCTCTATCTGACACAATGGACACAGGTACTCCATGAAGGCACACAATATGCTTCACGTACAACTTCGCCAATCTAGCAACTGAATATGTGGCTCTCACAGGCAAGAAATGTGCAGACTTCGTCAATCTGTCTACAATCACCCAGATGGAATCGTATCCATCCTTCGAACGAGGTAAACCGACCAAAAAATCCATAGCTATCCTTTCCCACTTCCACTCGAGAATAGGAAGAGGCTGAAGCTTTCCAAAAGGCTTCTGATGTTCGGCTTTCACTTGCTGACACGTCAAGCACTTAGCAACATAATCAGCAACATCCTTCTTCAATCCATCCCACCAGTATAAATCTCTGATACTGTGGTACATCTTAGTAACACCTGGATGTACGCTGTAGGCTGTAGAATGTGCTTCCTCTAAAATCTCCTCTCTCAAATCATCCACATCAGGAACACATAATCTACCACTGATCCACAACACACCATCATCATCGAGTGTGAAATCAGTGAACTTCCCTGATCTGACATTCTCTGCAAGCTCTTCTAGAATAGGATCTCGGCTCTGAGCTGCTTTAATCCTATCCCTCAGTACAGATCGCACTTTAAACTGAGCTAACAGTCCACCTGATCTACTGATCTTCATCATCAGACCTTGATCCACCATCCGATGCAATTCCTGGATCAATGGTCTCCTCTCAACACCAATATGAGCAAGACTACCTGAAGACTTCCTACTCAAGGCATCTGCTACCACATTAGCTTTACCCGGATGGTAAAGAATCTCACAATCATAGTCCTTTAACAGTTCCAACCATCTTCTCTGCCTCAAATTCAAATCTCGCTGCTGAAAAATGTACTTAAGGCTCTTGTGATCAGTAAATATCTCACAAGTCACCCCGTACAAATAATGTCTCCAAATCTTCAAAGCAAAGATCACTGCAGCCATCTCAAGATCATGTGTGGGATAGTTCTGCTCATGCTTCTTCAACTGCCTCGAAGCATAGGCTATCACCCTTCCATTATGCATCAACACACAACCAAGACCAATTCTAGAGGCATCACAGTAAACTGTGAACTTATCTACACTATTAGGCAAAGCTAATACTGGCGCTGTGGTCAACTTCTCCTTCAACTCTCTCAACTCTGCAGGAGCCATACGATAGGGTGGCATAGATATAGGAGTAGTACCTGGAACCATATCTATACAGAACTCAATCTCTCTATGAGGTGGTAACCCTGACAACTCCTCAGGAAAAACATCAGGAAACTCACAAGCAACCGGAACATCTGTGAGTGACAACTTCTCCACTGAAGTATCCCTGACCAATACCAAAAACCCCTGACAACCTTTCCTCAACAACTTCCTAGCTGATATAGCAGAAATAAGATTCTGAGGTGCTGACCTCCTATCACCAACAAACTTAAATTCTACTTCACCAAGAATTCTGAAAGTCACCTCCTTATTCCTGCAATCTACCACGGCAAAGTGCTGAGATAACCAATCCATTCCTAAAATAACATCAAACTCCATCACATCCAACAAAATCAAATCAACGGGTAATTCTCTATCTCCCACGAGAACTGGACAACCAGAAAGAACAATATCGGCGTCCAAGGAATCGCTCAGAGGAGTGGCAACAGACAAAGGAAAAGCCATCCTCGAAGCTTGCCAACAAGATTTAGAAGCAAAAATAGGAGAAACAAACGAATGCGTGGCACCCGGATCAAACAAAACCAAAGCATCCAGGTAACAAACAGAAAGAATACCTGCCACGACTGCATTAGATGCCTGAGCATCCTGCTGAGTCAGATGGAAGACTCTCGCTTGACCTCGACCTCCCTGCTGACTGGTAGAAGCCTGGCCAACACCTCTGGTACCTCCTCTAGTACCTCTACCACGACTCTGCTGTGGAACAAACTGAGTAGAACTCTGATGCTGGGCTGGTGGCAACTGAAATGGCACGGGTGCTGCACTAGCAATCGACTGCTGTGGGAATCGCAGAATCTGCTGCTGCTGATACTCGAAATAAGGACATGATCTGGCAAAATGTCCTGTCTGTCCGCATCTGAAACATGTCAGTGGTGTCAGATAACACGATCCCTGATGGACTCTACCACAAGTCTGACAAACACTGGCCGCTGATCCAGAACTACGACCACTGCTGCTGCTCGAAGCACCTGATCCAAATCTGAACGATCTACGCTGACCTCCACGGCCATGTCTACTGCTCCGATGCACTCGCTGCTGCTGTCTCTGACTCTGCTGAGTCGAACCTCGCTGCTGACTACTCGAACCAACATGAAAACTCGAATATGGAGTAGCCTGCAATCCACTCGACTGAACTCCCAACTGGTAATAATCAGGCATCGCTCCCTGCCTAACTAATCTCAGCTCAATCTCCTTAGCTAGCTCAATCACAGACTCCAGAGTAAGACCTGTTGTAGGCATACCAGCAAAAGCTGAACCCAAACCAGTAACGTAGGTAGTAACAGCGAAATACTGATCTCGCATCAGATCCTCAGCATATCTACCCAGACGAAGAAACTCTCGGGTATACTCCTCTACAGATCGATCTCCATGAGAAATACTGGTCAATCGAAGACGATAGCTCAAACGAAGAGGCTCTGGACAAAATCTCCTCATGAATCGCTCTCGAAACTGAGCCCATGTCATCGTCATCATATAAGGCTGGATCATCTGAATCAACCAATCTAGAGCTGGTCCCTCGACAGACAACTCAACAATCATGATCCTCTGGTACTCGGTATGAGCAGTCCGAGTCCTAGTCTCAATCGCATGCAGAAAATCTAAAGGATCAGAAGTACCATCAAAAGCAATCCTGCCAACTCGGGCATAGAACAAAGCTGCCTCAGGGTCAGACATACCCTGCTGATAGGCAGGCTGAACAGGCTGAACAACTGGAGGAACAGGAACATCAAACTCAGGCTCAACAGGCTCCTCGTCCTGTAACTCTCTCTGCCTACGGCGACCTGCCGCTCCTCGAGGTCTACCTCTGCCACGACCTCTACGTCTAACTGGCGGCTCAGGAGGTAAAACCTCGTCCTGAAAAGACTCATCATCCTCGGCCTCAACGACCGGTGGAGCGACACGCGCTCGCCTCCTCATTCTGAAAAGACAAACGGAAAGATTCAGACAAAACAGACAACGGAGGAATAACGCTGAAAACTACAGCAAGGAATACTCATCAAGACATACTCAAACCTAATACACTGCAGTAGTCCAACAGAAAAACACAACTTTAAAACTAGGGCCACAACTCACATAACTAAGCCCTGACACAGAACTCCACTCTGAAACGAACTTCGCTATGATACCAACTTTGTCACGACCCAAAACAGGGGCCATGACCGGCACTAGGGAACAGGAATTCTTTCGAATCCGGAACCCGTAGCAAGCCTAAAAAAAATAAAATAAAGCATGCCATAATAACAATAAAAATATAATATGCAGCGGAAATAAAAATCATAATATCATTATATTATCCATATCAACTGGATTTAAATAAAAATCTCATCCCATACATAAAATCTTTTTAATACAATCCAGTTTTAACATAATATATCTCCTTTAAAATAAAGTACACGAAATCCAATACTGTAATTCACAACTACTGCAGTGTCTAGATAAAATCAATAAGACTCAAGTAGACAATTTACATAAAGAAGCCGGGGCGGAAGAAATCCGGCGTATCGACCTGCTACTGAGGTCTGAGGAAGTTGACTCTCCTGAAAAATAGTCAACGGAGGGGAGTCAGACCTCACTGAGTGAATTACTATAATATATATACATACACACTAAGTGATAATGCATACAGTCAACAGTATATATATATATAATATATATACAGGCAAATACACACAAATGCAGAAAAATCATTTTTTATATATTTTACTGAAAAATCCCAATTTATGAAGGATCACATAGAACCCTAGAATATCGCAACCTCAGAAAATAGTGTTAAACAACACTCTGGCCATACAGGCTCACTTATACCAAATATATCCACTTAATCCATATGGACAGTAGACTGGCCCCGAGACACTAAGTCAACCGAGCTCCAGCAGTCTGACTGCCAGTGTGATTGGCCCCGAGACACTTGGTCAACCGAGCTCCAGCAATCACACCCAAACCACATCTCACACATATCAATAATCATAATCAAATCAATATCCACAAATAGTTAGTAATATAGCCTAAAGCTATAGGCGTACCGGTACGTACTCGGTCCTAGTGCTGCCCACTAGGTAGCACGTTCTATTGATATCCTTCATCATTAATAATATAAAACATTCATTCACAATAAATGATGCATGAATGTAAATGAAATAACAATATAAACCATATATATACCGGAAATATACCAAACATAAACCAGGTATATTTCGAGTATATATATATCAAATAAATCCAATCAAAATCATAAGTTAAACTAAAAATATATTTAAAAACATTTTAAATATATTTTATTAACAAGATATGTATATAATTTATTATATACCAAAAATATACCAAAAATATACTTGAATATGAATCACATTATTTATGCATATTCAGTCAAAATAAAATATGCATTTTCTAAATCATGCATCCTAAGCATATATATATAATATAGTAACTCACCTAATGCGCTCCACGAGACAGGTCCGACGGGCCTGGTCCACTAGCCCTCGGTCTCGGTGCAACTAAACAAGAAATAAATAACCGATATCAGAGTAACCCTAATAGAAATCCTAGAATTCAATCTAGAATATTAAAATACGAAAACAGAATTAGGGTTCGACTGGACATCACGTTTTACGAGAATTCTATCGAAAATCCGGCAGAACCTCCCCTGTAAAACGGACATCTCTCTACTCAAAAGAGTAGAGCCGACCCTGCAAAGAAACACACTTCGAAAAACGAGCTCAACACAATCAAAATCCCACGATCGGACTCCAAACTACAGTCCACCGACCGGGGTCCACAAACACATAATGATTCCAGATATACCGAAAATATCCTTAAATCACAGAAATACATTTTATAAATAAAAATTACATAATTGACCTTGAAACACTATAAAATCCGATTAAAACTCATTTTATTAGAAAAACCGTATATTATATATAATTGAAAATAATTCCCGAAAAATAGTTTTAATTAGTTAAAAATACTAAATAATTTGTAGAAATCATTTTTATACCTTAAATAAATGTTAAAACCAATTAAATTACATTTTTAGACAATTTAGGGTAAAATTACCAAAATACCCCTATATATATAAATATACTTAAATTACTTCAAAAATTCACCAAAAATCATACAATTACCCAAAATTAATTTTCTCAACATATTTATCAATAATATCAATATTTAAACTCAATTAACCAATTAAATTCAAATAAAAACACATTTAACCTAATTTTTCCAAAATCACCTAAACTTCAATAATTAAAAATAAATACTTAGAAATTCATAAAAATTCCAAATAAATTCCTATAATTCATTTCAACACCTAATTCAACCATAAACTCCAATTTCATAATTTAAATAATTAATTTCCGAAAATTAGAAAATAATATTAAAATATTCAAAAATACCCAAAAATCCAAACAACCTCCAAAAATTCTAAAAAAATTCATATATGAAGATTAAGCTACTAGGAACAACATTTGTGAAGGAATTAAGCATGAATCAATCAAGAACAATTCGAAAAAAATCGAAAACCCTAATAGGCCGAAATTTACAAATCGAAACCTAAGCAATTCTAGACCATTTTAGCTCAAACCAAAGCTAGAATAACACTCACCGGAGCTCAAGGAGAAGAAAGAGACCGGCGGTGTCGAAAACGGTGGCCGGAATCGACGTGATCGACGGTGAGTTGATTTTCGGCTTCTCCGGCCAAAATCACTCTCCCGACGCCGGAAACGGCCTCTACAGGCGGTGAAACTGGTCGGGGAAGATGGTGGCACACCGGACGGCACACCCACGGTGAAGGAACGGCACGGCAGCGATCGGAAATGGTGAGGGAACGATCGGAGAAGAAGAAGAAGAAGAAAAACTGTCGGGGGCAAAATGGTAATTTTGCAAATTCTTTTGATTTTTAATGTATATATGTATATATATATACTTTATACTTTATATTAAAATAATATTAAATTACACACATCAAATATACACCACACACATTAAAATATTAATATTTTAATAATTTATACCAAATAAAATTAATTAAATAACAATTAAAACAATTAAATACTTAATAAAATATTAGGGAATAATAAACCCTAATTAAATAAATATACACACACAGGCTTTATTTAATAATTTAAAAATATGTATGAGTTCATGCAAACCCGTAAATACATTTAAAATAATTAATAATACATTGTTTACGTGGAAATTTCCCCGAAAATGCAAGTCCCGGGAAAATTTTACGTAAAACACTGTATATAAAACACAGTAATTAAAATAGGTTTAAAATACATATCAACTCATAAAAATATCGTATATATACATATTCAAAATTATTAATATTGCATATCCCGATACAGTGTAAAAACATGTAAAAACACGGGATATTACAGTCTTCCCCCCTTACAGGAATTCGTCCCCGAATTCCAGAAAATAAGATTACAGAATCAGGAAGGAAAGAGATACGGGTAAGAAGCTCGCATCTCAGCTTCAGTCTCCCACGTATGCTCTTCAACTCTGTCGCTACGCCACAAAACCTTGACCATCGGAATCTGCTTCGATCTCAACTGTCGAACTTGAAAATCTACGATCGCCACAGGTTCTTCCACAAACGTCAAATCTTCACTCACTTCTACACTGTCGGGCTGCAACACGTGTGAAGGATCTGAGATATACTTCCTCAACATCGAGATATGAAATACTGGATGCACCTGTGACATACTCGGAGGCAAATCCAACCGATATGCAACAGTGCCAACTCTCTCCAGAATCTCAAACGGTCCAATATATCTCGGTGTTAACTTACCCTTCCTGCCAAATCTCATCACACCCTTCATCGGAGATACTTTCAGAAAAACGAAATCTCCAACCTGAAACTCCACATCTCTGCGCCTAGGATCCGCATAACTCTTCTGTCTACTAACTGCGGTCTCTAATCTACGCTTGATCACGACGACTTTCTCTGCAGCATCCTGAACCATCTCTGGTCCAGTCAAAGCTCTCTCACCGATCTCATCCCAACACAACGGGGATCTACACTTCCTTCCATACAACGCCTCATATGGTGCCATGCCAATACTGCTATGGTAGCTGTTATTATATGCAAACTCAACAAGCGACAAATGATCATCCCAGCTACCTCCCAAATCCAAGACACACATCCTCAACATATCTTCTAGTGTCTGGATCGTCCTCTCAGACTGGCCATCTGTCTGAGGATGAAAAGCAGTACTGAAATCCAACCTAGTGCCCATCGCTTCCTGCAACTTCTGCCAAAAACGAGAAGTAAACACCGAACCTCTATCTGACACAATGGACACAGGTACTCCATGAAGGCACACAATATGCTTCACGTACAACTTCGCCAATCTAGCAACTGAATATGTGGCTCTCACAGGCAAGAAATGTGCAGACTTCGTCAATCTGTCTACAATCACCCAGATGGAATCGTATCCATCCTTCGAACGAGGTAAACCGACCAAAAAATCCATAGCTATCCTTTCCCACTTCCACTCGGGAATAGGAAGAGGCTGAAGCTTCCCAGAAGGCTTCTGATGTTCGGCTTTCACTTGCTGACACGTCAAGCACTTAGCAACATAATCAGCAACATCCTTCTTCAATCCATCCCACCAGTATAAATCTCTGATACTGTGGTACATCTTAGTAACACCTGGATGTACGCTGTAGGCTGTAGAATGTGCTTCCTCTAAAATCTCCTCTCTCAAATCATCCACATCAGGAACACACAATCTACCACTGATCCACAACACACCATCATCATCGAGTGTGAAATCAGTGAACTTCCCTGATCTGACATTCTCTGCAAGCTCTTCTAGAATAGGATCTCGGCTCTGAGCTGCTTTAATCCTATCCCTCAGTACAGATCGCACTTTAAACTGAGCTAACAGTCCACCTGATCTACTGATCTTCATCATCAGACCTTGATCCACCATCCGATGCAATTCCTGGATCAATGGTCTCCTCTCAACACCAATATGAGCAAGACTACCTGAAGACTTCCTACTCAAGGCATCTGCTACCACATTAGCTTTACCCGGATGGTAAAGAATCTCGCAATCATAGTCCTTTAACAGTTCCAACCATCTTCTCTGCCTCAAATTCAAATCTCGCTGCTGAAAAATGTACTTAAGGCTCTTGTGATCAGTAAATATCTCACAAGTCACCCCGTACAAATAATGTCTCCAAATCTTCAAAGCAAAGATCACTGCAGCCATCTCAAGATCATGTGTGGGATAGTTCTGCTCATGCTTCTTCAACTGCCTCGAAGCATAGGCTATCACCCTTCCATTATGCATCAACACACAACCAAGACCAATTCTAGAGGCATCACAGTAAACTGTGAACTTATCTACACTATTAGGCAAAGCTAATACTGGCGCTGTGGTCAACTTCTCCTTCAACTCTCTCAACTCTGCAGGAGCCATACGATAGGGTGGCATAGATATAGGAGTAGTACCTGGAACCACATCTATACAGAACTCAATCTCTCTATGAGGTGGTAACCCTGGCAACTCCTCAGGAAAAACATCAGGAAACTCACAAGCAACCGGAACATCTGTGAGTGACAACTTCTCCACTGAAGTATCCCTGACCAATGCCAAAAACCCCTGACAACCTTTCCTCAACAACTTCCTAGCTGATATAGCAGAAATAAGATTCTGAGGTGCTGACCTCCTATCACCAACAAACTTAAATTCTACTTCACCAAGAATTCTGAAAGTCACCTCCTTATTCCTGCAATCTACCACGGCAAAGTGTTGAGATAACCAATCCATTCCTAAAATAACATCAAACTCCATCACATCCAACAAAATCAAATCAACGGGTAATTCTCTATCTCCCACGAGAACTGGACAACCAGAAAGAACAATATCGGCGTCCAAGGAATCGCTCAGAGGAGTGGCAACAGACAAAGGAAAAGCCATCCTCGAAGCTTGCCAACAAGATTTAGAAGAAAAAATAGGAGAAACAAACGAATGCGTGGCACCCGGATCAAACAAAACCAAAGCATCCAGGTAACAAACAGAAAGAATACCTGCCACGACTGCATTAGATGCCTGAGCATCCTGCTGAGTCAGATGGAAGACTCTCGCCTGACCTCGACCTCCCTGCTGACTGGTAGAAGCCTGGCCAACACCTCTGGTACCTCCTCTAGTACCTCTACCACGACTCTGCTGTGGAACAAACTGAGTAGAACTCTGATGCTGGGCTGGTGGCAACTGAAATGGCACGGGTGCTGCACTAGCAATCGACTGCTGTGGGAATCGCAGAATCTGCTGCTGCTGATACCCGGAATAAGGACATGATCTGGCAAAATGTCCTGTCTGTCCGCATCTGAAACATGTCAGTGGTGTCAGATAACACGATCCCTGATGGACTCTACCACAAGTCTGACAAACACTGGCCGCTGATCCAGAACTACGACCACTGCTGCTGCTCGAAGCACCTGATCCAAATCTGAACGATCTACGCTGACCTCCACGGCCATGTCTACTGCTCCGATGCACTCGCTGCTGCTGTCTCTGACTCTGCTGAGTCGAACCTCGCTGCTGACTACTCGAACCAACATGAAAACTCGAATATGGAGTAGCCTGCAATCCACTCGACTGAACTCCCAACTGGTAATAATCAGGCATCGCTCCCTGCCTAACTAATCTCAGCTCAATCTCCTTAGCTAGCTCAATCACAGACTCCAGAGTAAGACCTGTTGTAGGCATACCAGCAAAAGCTGAACCCAAACCAGTAACGTAGGTAGTAACAGCGAAATACTGATCTCGCATCAGATCCTCAGCATATCTACCCAGACGAAGAAACTCTCGGGTATACTCCTCTACAGATCGATCTCCACGAGAAATACTGGTCAATCGAAGACGATAGCTCAAACGAAGAGGCTCTGGACAAAATCTCCTCATGAATCGCTCTCGAAACTGAGCCCATGTCATCGTCATCATATAAGGCTGGATCATCTGAATCAACCAATCTAGAGCTGGTCCCTCGACAGACAACTCAACAATCATGATCCTAAGAAATTAGGGTTCGACTGGATATCACGTTTTATGAGAATTCTACCAAAAATTCGGCAGAACCTCCCCTGTAAAACGGACATCTCTCTACTCAAAAGAGTAGAGCCGACCCTGCAAAGAAATACACTTCGAAAAACTACACAAAGCACAATCAAAATCCCACGGTCGGACTCCAAACTACAGTCTATTGACTGGGGTCCACAAACACAGAACAATTCCAGAAATACCAAAAATATCCTTATAACATAGAAATTCATTTTATAGGTAGAAATTACATAATTAACCTTTAAACACTGTAAAAACCAACAAAAACTCATTTTATTTGAAAAACCATATATTATATATATAATTGAAAATAATTTACGAAAAATAGTTTTAATTAGTTAAAAATACTAAATAATTTGTGGAAATCATTTTTATACCTTAAATAACTATTAAAACCAATTAAATTACATTTTTAGACAATTTAGGGTAAAATTACCAAAATACCCCTATATATATAAATATACCTAAATTACTTCAAAAATTCACCAAAAATCATACAATTATCCAAAATTAATTTTCTCAACATATTTATCAATAATATTAATAATTAAACCCAATTATCCAATTAATTTCAAATAAAACACATTTAACCCTAATTTTCCCAAAATCACATAAACTTCAATAATTCAAAATAAATACTTAAAAATTCATAAAAATTCCAAATAAATTCCTATAATTCATTTCAACACCCAATTTAACCATAAACTCCAATTTCATAATTTAAATAATTAATTTCCGAAAATTACAAAATAATATTAAAATATTCAAAAATACCTAAAAATCCAAAAAATCTCCAAAAATTCCAAAAAAATTCATACATGTAGATTGAGCTACTAGGAACAACATTTGTGAAGGGAGTTTTCAATAATCATCCAATTCGAAGCTCAAAAAAATCAAAAACCCTAATAGGCCGAAATTGAAAATTCGAAACCTAAGCAAATCTAGACCAATTCAGCTCAAACCAAAGCTAAAATCACACTCACCGGAGCTCAAGGAGAAGAAAGAGACCGGCGGTGTCGAAAACGGTGGCCGGAGGAGGGAGAAACGACGAAGGGTTGATTTTCGGCCAAAAGAGGAAAACTAGCTCGCCGACGCTGGGGAAGGGAGCTGCTGGCGACGAGGGATGGCTGGGAACGGCGGTGGCAAGCCGGGAGGCACACCGACGGTAGGTGGCCGGAGTTGCAGACGGTGAGGGGAAGGGAGGATGGTCAGGCGCGGGAGAGAAGAAAAGAAGAAAAAGAAGAAGAAAAAAGAAAAAGAAAGAAAGAAAAGAAAAGAAGAAAAAAAAAAAGAAAAATAAAATAAAATAATAAAATAATAATAAATAAAAATTTTAATAATTTAATAATAAATAAAATAATTAAATAACAATAAATAAATAAATAAATAATAAAAGATTAGGGTAATATATTAAACCCTAATTAAATAAATATATACACACGGCTTTATTTAGTAATTTAAAAATACGTATGAGTTCATGCAAGTCCGAAAATATATTTAAAATAATTAATACTAAAATATTTACGTGAAAATTTCCCCGAAAATGCAAGTCCCGGGAAAATTTTACGTAAAGTACTATAGATAAAACACAGTAATTAAAATAGGTTTAAAATACATAACAACTCATAAAAATATCGTAATGTATATACAAAAAATTATTGACACTGCATATCCCGGTACAGTGTAAAAATATTTAAAAACACGGGATATTACAGTTATTTAACATGTTTAATACTAATTTTAAGTAATAAAGGCAAGAAAATAATTTTTATGAATAAATGGTAATTTTTAGTTAGATGGAAATAATTTCAAAAATATATATATTATTATTATTTAAAAGCTTGAAATAAGTTCTTTAATATTTTTATTATATATTTGGATTATTTAAGTAGTTTATTTATATTTAACAATAATTTTAGTTAAAGAGGTTTAAAGGTTATAAATTTAATTATTTTAAATAGTTGATTTTGGTGATACTAAATAATAATTTTATTATTGATTTTATTAATGGTTTGAAAAATAGGTTACCTTTATATTTTAATTATTTATATGAATTCAATTTTTTATGAGTTAGGATATTTGCAAAAATTATATTATTTTGTGAGTATAATGGTATTGGTTCTCGGTTGGACATAAAGTGTAGTTCAGGGGCCGAACTTGAGTTGTTGAGTAGTGGAACTTATAGAAGTGTTGTTTTGTGCAGGTATGACTCTACTTTTAGTAGAGAGATGTTCATATGACTCTACTTTTAGTAGAGAGATGTTCATTTTATAGAGGAGATTTTGCCGAATTTTTGATAGATTTCTCATAAAATGTGACATCGTTATGTACTAGTTATTGAGTTTTATTAGTATTGTATCTTAGATTAAATCTTTTTTTTGGAAATTTAGAAGGTGAAAGGTTAGGATTTTAATTCTATTTATCTTTATATTTTTTTCCTATAGCCACACCGGAAGCTAGGCCTACAGGACAGGGCCAGTCGAGACAATACTGAGGAGTATATTTGACTTGTGAATTATTATATATGCATTGCATATAGAAATTTTACCTGCATCCATATTTTGATGAAAATGTGAAATGAGTATGTTATGTTGCATTAGACTTTTATTTATTGCTTATTAGTACAATAGTATTATTGTTATTATATATGTATATAATTGTGAATATAATTTTGTCATTGTGATGCGATATATTGGAGGATAATTGTAGAACATGCTACCTGTGTGCTACACTTGAACTGTATTGTAACATCCTATGTTTTTAAATATTTTAATATTTCATCGGGATATGCAGTGTTAATATTCCTGTATAATTATGATATTTTTACGAGTTAATATGTATTTAAACTTATTTTAATTATTGTATATTGTTTTAAGTGCTCTACGTAAAATTTTCCCGGGACTTGTATTTTCGGGGAAATTTTCACGTAAATTATTTATTATTAATTATATTAAATAGATTTTCGTACTCGCATGAACTCATATATATTTTTGAAGTACTAAATAACGTATATATGTGTATTTATTTATTTAATTAGGGTTTGATTAATTACCCTAATATTTTATTATTTATTTATTAGTTTTATTGTCATTTAATTATTTTTATTTAGTATTAAATTATTAAATTATTAAATTATATGTGTGTGGTGTATATTTAATGTGTGTGATTTTATATTTTTTTAATATATAGTGTAAAGTATATATATATACATATATACATTTAATATTAAAACAAAAATTGAAGTTTGAGTTATTTACAAAAATTGCCACCCGAAGCTCCTTCTTCCCCGATCACCTTCCCCACGCGAATCCGGCCACTGTCACGCCGTTCTATTACCGTTGATGTGCCTCCCGGCGTGCCACCTCCTTCCTCCAGCCGTTCCGCTGCATGCAGAGCCCATTTCCGGCGTCGGGAAGCTCATTTTGGTCGGAGAAGCCGAATTCTTTCTCACCGTCATTCACGACGTTTCCGGCCATCATTTTCGACACCGCCAGTCTCTTTCTTCTCCTTAAGCTCTGGTGAGTGTGATTCCAAGCTTTGTTTCAATTAAAATGATCTTGATTTGGTTAGGTTTCGATTTTGGTAATTCGGCCATTTTAGGGTTCTTGATTTTTTTTAACTTCGAATTGATTGATTCATGAAAAATTCCTTAATATTATTTTCTAATTTTCAAAAATTAACTAATTAAATTATGAAATTGTGTTTTATGATAAATATAGGTGTTGAAATGAATTATAGAAATTTATTTGGAATTTTTATGAATTTTTATGTATTTATTTTGAATTTATTTAGGTTTATGTAATTTTGGAAAATTAGGTTAATTATGTTTTTAATTGAAATTAATTGGTTAATTAAGTTTATTTAGTGATATTATTGATAAATATGTTGAGAAAATTAATTTTGGATAATTATACTATTTTTGGTGAATTTTTGGAGTAATTTTAGTATATTTATATATATAGGAGTATTTTGGTAATTTTACCCTAAATTGACTAAAAATGTAATTTAATTGATTTTAATAGTTATTTAAGGTATAAAAATGATTTCTACAAATTATTTAGTATTTTTAATTAATTAAAACTATTTTTCGTGAATTATTTTCAAATATATATATATAATATACGATTTTTCTAAATAAAATGAGTTTTATATGTTTTTACTATGTTTTAAGGTTAATTAAGTAATTTCTACTTATAAAATGTATTTCGATGATATAAGGGCCTTTTTGGTATTTCTATAATTGTTCTGTCATTGTGGACCCCGATTGGTAGACTGTAGTTTGGAGTCTGACCGAGGGGTTGTGGATGTGTTTCTTTGCAGGGCCGGCTCTACTCTTTGAGTAGAGAGATGTCCATTTTACAGGGGAGGTTCTACAGAATATTCGATAGAATTCTCGTAAAACGTGATGTCCGGTCGAACCCTAATTCTGTTTCGGTGTCTAATATTCTAGATTGAGTTTCTAGGGTTTTCTGTTAGGTTTATTCTGATGTCTATTATTTATTGTTTGTTTAGTTGCGTCGAGACGAAGGGTTAGTGGACCAGGCCCGTCGGACCCATCTCGAGGAGCGCACTAAGTGTGAGTTGCTATTTTATATATATGTGCTCTAGGGTGCATGATTTTAGAAATATATGTTTTATTTTGATTAAATATGCATAAATGGTGTAATTATTACTTAAGTTTATTTTTAGTTTATTTTTGGTTTATTTTCTATATATTTTGAATTATATGCATGTTTTATTAATGAATTATGTTTAAAATATTTTTAAGTATATTTCTAGTTTATTTTGTAATTTAATTGGATTTATTTGACATATATATACTCAAAATATACTTGGTTTACTTTTGGTATATTTCTAGTATATATATGGTTTATGTTGCTATTTTATTTAAATTCATGCATCATTTATTTTTATGAATGTATGCTTTGTATTTTAATGAAGGATATCAATAGAACGTGCTACCTAGTGGGCAGCACTAGGACCGAGTACGTACCGGTACGCTTATAGCATTTAGGCTATATTACTAACCAGTTTGAGGATATTAATGAGATTTGATTATTTGATGTGTGAGAAATGATTTAAGACTGTGATTGCTGGAGCTCGGTTGACCAAGTGTCTCGGGGCCAATCACACTGATAGTCAGACTGCTGGAGCTCGGTTGACTTAGTGTCTCGAGGCCAGTCTACTATTTAAATGGAATAAGTGAATATTTTGGAATAAGTGAGCCTGTATGGCTAGAGTGTTGTCTAACACTGTTTTGAGGTTGCGATATTCTAGGGTTCTATTTGATCCTTCATAAACTGTGAATTTCAGTAAAAATATATAAAATGATTTTATTACATCTGTGTGTATTTGCCTGTATATATACATATTAGATATATACTGTTGATTGTATGCATTGTCATTTAGTATGCATGTATATATATTATAGTAATTCACTCAGTGAGGTCTGACTCCCCTCTGTTGACCATTTTTCAGGAGAGTCATCTTCTTCAGACCTCAGTAGCAAGCCTGTACGCCGGATTTCTTTCGCCCCGGCTTCTTTGTGTAAACTGCTTATCTAAGTATTGAATTTTATTTTATGATCTAGACACTGCAGTAGTTATGGTTGTTTCGGAGATGTGGTGTATTGTATTTATATGAGATATGTATTTTAAGAATTTGAACTGAAACGTGTATTAAAGGATTTATTTATATATGATATGAGAATTTGATTTAATTTCGTTTGACGGAATTATTATTTTGACATTTATAATTTTATTTCCGGTGCATTAAATACTGTTATTATTATTATTGTATGTTTTATTTTATTTTTAGGCTTGCTACCGGTTCCGGATTCGAAAGAATTCTCATTCCCTAGCGTCGGTCATGGCCCTTGTTTCGGGTCGTGACAAAGTTGGTATCAGAGCGGAGTTCTATGTCAAGGCTTAGTTATGTGAGTCATGGCCCTAGTTTTAAAATTGTGTTTTCTTTTAGTAACTACTGCAGTGAATTAGGTTTGAGTATGTCTTGATAAGTATTCCTTGCTTTAGTTTTCTACGTTATTCCTCCATTGTCTGTTTTGTCTGAATCTTTTCGTTTGTCTTTTCAGAATGAGGAGGCGGGTGTGTGTCGCTCCACCGGTCATTGAGGTCGAGGATGATGAATCTTTTCAGGATGAGGTTTTACCTCCTGAGCAGCCAGTTAGACGTAGAGGTCGTGTCAGAGGTAGACCTCGAGGACCGGTAGGTCATCGTAGGCAGAGAGAGTTACAAGACGAGGAGCCTGTTGAGCCTGAGTTTGATGTTCCTATGCCTCCAGTTGTTCCGCCTGTTCAGCCTGCCTATCAGTAGGGTATGTCTGACCCTGAGGCAGCTTTGTTCTATGCCCGAGTTAGCAGGATTACTTTCGATGGGACTTCCGATCTGTTAGACTTTCTACATGCGATTGAGACTCAGACTCGGACTGCTCATACCGAGTACCAGTGGATCATGATCATTGAGTTTTCTATCGAGGGACCAGCTCTAGATTGGTTTATTCAGATGATCCAGCCTTACATGATGACGATGACCTGAGCTCAGTTCAGAGAGCGATTTATTAGGAGATTCTGTCCAGAGCCTCTCCGTATGAGCTATCGTCTCCGGTTGACTAGCATTTCTCGTGGTGATCAATCTGTAGAGGAGTATACCCGAGAGTTTCTTCGGCTAGGTAGATATGCAGAGGACCTGATGCGAGACCAGTATTTTGCTGTCACTGCATATGTCACCGGATTGGGTTCAGCATTTGTTGGTATGCCTACAGCAGGCCTTACTCTCGAGTCTATGATTGAGTTAGCCAAGGAGATTGAGCTGAGGCTAGTTAGGCAGGGAGCGATGCCTGATTTTTACCAGTTGGGAGTTCAGTCGAGTGGATTGCAGGCTACTCCGTACTCTAGTTTTCATGTTGGTTCGAGTAGTCAACAGCGAGGTCCGACTCAGCAGAGTCAGAGGCAGCAGCAGCGAGTGCATCGGAGCAGTAGACATGGCCGTGGAGGTCAGCGTAGATCGTTCAGATTTGGGTCAGGTGCTTCGAGTAGCAGCAATGGTCGTAGTTTTGGATCAACTGCCAATGTATGCCAGACCTGCGGTAGAGTCCATCAGGGACCGTGTTATCTGACACCACTGACATGCTTCAGATACGGGCAGACAGGACATTTTGTCAGATCATGTCCTTACTCCGGGTATCAGCAGCCGCAGATTCCACGATTCCCATAGCAGTCGATTGCTAGTGCTGCACCCCTTCCATTTCAGTTACCCCCAGCCCAGCATTAGAGTTCCACTCAGTTTGTTCCACAGCAGAGTCGTGGTAGAGGTACTAAAGGAGGTGCCAGAGGTGTTGGCCAGGCTTCTACCAGTTAGCAGGGAGGTCGAGGACAGGCCAAAGTTTTCCACCTCACTCAGCAGGATGCTCAGGCATCTAATGTAGTCGTGGCAGGTATTGTTTCTATTTGTTCCCTGGATGCATGGGTTTTGTTTGATCCGGGTGCCACGCATTCGTTTATTTCTCCTGTTTTTGCTTCTAAATCTTGTTGGCAAGCTTTGAGGATGGCTTTTCCTTTGTCTGTTGCCACTCCTCTGAGCGATTCCTTGGACACCGATATTGTTCTTTCTGGTTGTCCAGTTCTCGTGGGAGATAGAGAATTACCCGTTGATTTGATCCTGTTGGATGTGATGGAGTTTGATGTTATTTTGGGAATGGACTGGTTATCTCAGCACTATGCCGTGGTAGATTGCAGGAATAAAGAGGTGACTTTCAGAATTCCTGATAAAGAAGATTTTAAATTTGTGGGTGATAGGAGTTCAACACCTCAGAATCTCATTTCTACTATTACAGCTAGGAAGTTGTTGAGGAAAGGATGTCAGGGATATTTGGCATTAGTCAGGGATACTTCAGTGGAGAAGTTGTCACTCACAGATGTTCCTGTTGCTTATGAGTTTCCTGATGTTTTTCCTGAGTTGCCAGGTTTACCACCTCACAGAGAGATTGAATTCTGTATAGATGTGGTTCCGGGTACTACTCCTATATCTATGCCACCCTACAGAATGGCTCCTGCAGAGTTGAAAGAGTTAAAGGAGCAGTTGCAAGAGTTATTGGATAAGGGTTTTATCAGACCCAGTGTTTCTCCTTGGGGTGCACCAGTCCTGTTTGTGAAGAAGAAGGATGGTACCCTGAGACTGTGCATTGACTACAGAGAGCTGAACAAGGTGACAGTGAAGAACAACTATCCTCTTCCAAGGATAGATGACTTGTTTGATCAGCTACAGGGTGCACAGTTCTTTTCTAAGATTGACTTGAGGTCGGGTTATCATCAGTTGTGGATTAGTAAAGCTGATGTTCCTAAAACGGCATTTCGTACTCGATATGGCCATTATGAGTTTCTGGTAATGTCTTTTGGTTTGACTAATGCACTGTAATATCCCGTGTTTTTAAAATATTTTTACACTGTACCGGAATATGCAGTGTTAATAAATTTTGAATGTATATATATGATATTTTTACGAGTTGATATGTATTTAAAACCTATTTTAATTACTGTGTATTATTTACAGTGTTTTACGTAAAATTTTCCCGGGACTTTCATTTTCGGGAAAATTTTCACGTAAATATTTTAATATTAATTATTCTAAATATATTTTCGGACTTGCATGAACTCATACGTATTTTTAAAATATTAAACACCGTGTATATATGTAATTATTTATTAATTAGGGTTTAATATTACCCTAATATTTTATTAATTATTTATTTATTTTATTGTTATTTAATTATTTTTTTTAGTATAAATTATTAAAATATTAAATTTTATGTGTGGTGTATATTTAATGTGTGTGATTTAATATTATTTTAATATATAGTATAATTTATATATATATATACACATTATACATCAAAAATCAAAACTTTTGAAAAATTACCATTTTACCCCCGTGAGCTTCTTCTTCCCCGATCACCTTCCCTTCGCCGTTCGGACTCCTGCCGTGCCGTTCCCATGCTGTGAGAGTGCCGTCCGGTGTGCCACCACCTTCCCCAGCCTTCCTCGCCGCCTGCAGCAGCCATTTCCGGTGCTTGGAAGCCATTTTTGGCCGGAGAAATCGAAAGTCGAGCTACTATCGATCACGTCGATTCCGGCCACCGTTTTCGACACTGCCGGTCTATTTCTTCTTCTTGAGCTCCGGTGAGTGTGATTCTAGCTTTGGTTTGAGCTTAAATGGTCTAGAATTGCTTAGGTTTCGAATTTTCAATTTCGGTCTATTAGGGTTTTTGATTTTTTTGAGCTTTGAATTGATTGATTCATGAAAACTCCCTTCACAAATGTTGATCCTAGTAGCTTAATCTACATGTATGAATTTTTGGAGATTTTTTGGATTTTTGGGTATTTTTGAATATTTTAATATTATTTTCTAATTTTTGGAAATTAATTATTTAAATTATGAAATTGGGTTTTATGGTTAAATTAGGTGTTGAAATTAATTATAGGAATTTATTTGGAATTTTTATGAATTTCTAAGTATTTATTTTGAATTATTGAAGTTTATGTAATTTTGGGAAAATTAGGTTAAATGTGTTTTTATTTGAAATTAATTGGATAATTGGGTTTAATTATTGATATTATTGATAAATATGTTGAGAAAATTAATTTTGGATAATTTTATAATTTTTGGTGAATTTTTGAAGTAATTTTAGTATATTTATATATATAGGGGTATTTTGGTAATTTTACCCTAAATTGGCTAAAAATGTAATTTAATTGGTTTTAATAGTTATTTAAGGTATAAAAATGATTTCTACAAATTATTTGGTATTTTTAACTAATTAAAATTATTTTTCGTAAATTATTTTCAATTATATATATAATATACGGTTTTTCAAATAAAATGAGTTTTTATCGGTCTTTACAGTGTTTTAAGGTTAATTATGTAATTTCTACTTATAAAATGAATTTCTATACTATAAGGATATTCTTGGTATTTTCAGAATTATTCTGTGTTTGTGGACCCCGGTCGGTAGACTGTAGTTTGGAGTCCGACTGAGGGGTTGTGGTTGAGTGTTGAGCTTATTTTTCAAAGTGTGTTTCTTTGCAGGGTCGGCTCTACTCTTTTGAGTAGAGAGATGTCCGTTTTACAAGGGAGGTTCTACCGGATTTTTGGTAGAATTCTCGTAAAACGTGATATCCGGTCGAACCCTGATATCGATTACATTTTTAATACTCTAGATCGAATTCTAGGATTTCTATTAGGATTATTCTAATGTCTGTCGTTGTTATTTGTTTAGTTGCGCCGAGACCAAGGGCTAGTGGACCAGGCCCGTCGGACCCGTCTCGTGGAGTGCACTAGGTGAGTTACTATACTATATATATATGCTTAGGATGCATGATTTAGAAATGCATGTTTTATGTTGATTAAATATGCATAAATAATTTGATTATTTCTTAAGTGTATATTAAGTATATTTTTGGTTTATTTTTTTGTATATAATAAATTATATACATGTTTTGTTAATAAAATATATTTAAAATGTTTTTAAATATATTTTTAGTTTAATTTATGATTTGACTGGATTTATTTGACGTATATATATTCGAAATATACATGATTTACTTTTGGTATATTTCTGGTATATATATGGGTTATATTGTTATTTCCTTTACATTTATGCATCATTTATTATTGTGAATGAATGTTTTATATTTATTAATGAAGGATATCAATAGAACGTGCTACCTAGTGGGCAGCACTAGGACCGAGTATGTACCGGTACGCCTATAGTATTTAGGCTATAATACTAACTTATTTGTGGATATTGATTGATTATGATTATTTGATGTGTGAGATGTGGTTTGGGGTGTGATTGCTGGAGCTCGGTTGACCAAGTGTCTCAGGGCCAATCACACTGGCAGTCAGACTGCTGGAGCTCGGTTGACTTAGTGTCTCGGGGCCAGTCTACTGTCTAAATGGAATAAGTGGATATATTTGGAATAAGTGAGCCTTATGGCTAGAGTGTTGTCTAACACTATTTCCGAGGTTGCGATATCATAGGGTTCTATTTGATCCTTCATAAAAGATGATTTTGAGATAAAATATATAAAAATGATTTTATTGCATTTGTGTGTAATTGCTTGTATATATATATTAGATATATACTATTGACTGTATGCAATATCATTTAGTGTGTATGTATATATATTATAGTAATTCACTCAGTGAGGTCTGACTCCCCTTCGTTGACTATTTTTCAGGAGAGTTAACATCTTCAGACCTCAGTAGCAGGTCGATACGCCGGATTTCTTCCGTCCCGGCTTCTTTGTGTAAATTATCTACTTGAGTCTTATTTTTATAATCTAGACACTACAGTAGTTGTGAATTAAAGTGTGGGATTTCATGTATTTTATTTAAAGAGATGTATTATATTGAAACTGGATTTGTATTAAAAGATTTATATATTTATGAGATGAGATTTAACTTAAATCCAGTTGGTGTATATACTATTGTGATATTTATGATTTTTATTTCCGCTGCATATAATATTGTTATTGTTATTATTGCATGTTTTATTTTATTTTTAGGCTTGCTACGGGTTCCGGATTCGAAAGAATTCCCATTCCCTAACGCCGGTCATGGCCCCTGTTTTGGGTCGTGACATGCACTAACAGCTTTTATGGACCTAATGAACAGGGTATTCAGACAGTATGTGGATCAGTTTGTGGTAATCTTCATCGATGATATACTGGTTTATTCAAGGAGTATGGAGGAGCATGTATATCACTTGAGGATTGTACTACAGACACTGAGAGATCATCAGTTTTATGCTAAATTCTCGAAGTGTGATTTATGGATGGAGAGTGTTTCTTTTCTTGGACACGTGGTGTCTAAAGAAGGTATTCAGGTTGATCCACAGAAGATTGAAGCAGTGTCTGAGTGGCCAAACCGACTTCTGTTACTGAGATTCATAGTTTTCTGGGTTTAGCCGGGTATTATAGGCGGTTTGTGCAAGATTTTTCCAGAATTGCAGCCCCTATGACTCGCTTGACTCAGAAGAATGTTAGATTCGAGTGGTCAGAAGCTTGTGAAAACAGTTTTCAGTTGTTGAAGGAGAAATTGACCACAACACCAGTGTTAGCCTTGCCTGTAATATCCCATGTTTTTAAATATTTTTACACTGTATAGGGATATGCAGTGTTAATAATTTATATATATATATTACGATATTTTCACGAGTTGATATGTATTTAAAACCTATTTTAAATACTGTGTTTTATTTACAGTGCTTTACGTAAAATTTTCCCGGGACTTTCATTTTCGGGGAAATTTTCACGTAAATATTTTAATATTAATTATTTTAAATATATTTTCGGACTTGCATGAACTCATACGTATTTTTAAAATACTAAAAAAAGCCTATGTGTGTGTATATTTATTTAATTAGGGTTTAGTATTACCCTAATATTTTATTAATTATTTATTTGTTTTATTGTTATTTAATTAATTTTATTTAGTATAAATTATTAAAATATTAAATTTTATGTGTGTGGTGTATATTTAATGTGTGTAATTTAATATTATTTTATTATATAGTGTAAAGTATATATATATACATATATACATTAAAAATCAAAATTTTTGCCAAATTACCATTTTGCCCCCTCCCTCTCCTTCTTGTCTCCCGATCGCTCACCCTCACTGCGCCTCCCATTCCAGCACACCGGACTGCCCCTCGCCGCCACTAGCTACTGCCAACCTCCTTCCCCTTCCTTCCTCTTCCTCTCCGACGTGACCAGGTCGCCGGAAGCCCGCTGGAATGCCCGGAATCCGCCATGGCAGCAAGTTGAGCTTCTTACCGTCAACGACGATTTCGGCCACCATTTCATGCAACGCCGGTCTCTTTCTTCTCCTTGAGCTCCGGTGAGTGTGATTCTAGCTTTGGTTTGAGCTAAAATGGTCTAGAATTGCTTAGGTTTCAATTTTTCCAATTCGGTCACATTAGGGTTTTTGATTTTTTTGAGCTTCGAATTGATTGATTCATGAAAAATCCCTTCACAAATGTTGATCCTAGTAGCTTAATCTACATGTATGAATTTTTGAGGAATTTTTGGAGATTTTTTGGATTTTTGGGTATTTTTGAATATTTTAATATTATTTTCTAATTTTTGGAAATTAATTATTTAAATTATGAAATTGTGGTTTATGGTTAAATTAGGTGTTGAAATGAATTATAGGAATTTATTTGGAATTTTTATGAATTTCTAAGTATTTATTTTGAATTATTGAAGTTTATGTAATTTGGGAAATTAGGGTTAATTATGTTTTTAATTGAAATTAATTGGTTAATTGAGTTTAATTATTGATAAATATGTTGAGAAAATTAATTTTGGATAATTGTATAATTTTTGGTGAATTTTTGAATGCATTTTAGTATATTTATATATATAAGGGCATTTTGGTAATTTTACACAAAAGTGCCTAAAAATGTAATTTAATTAGTTTTAATAGTTATTTAAGGTATAAAAATGATTTCTACAAATTTTTAGTATTTTTAACTAATTAAAACTATTTTTCGTAAATTATTTTCAATTATATATATAATATACGGTTTTTCTAATAAAATGAGTTTTTATCAGTTTTTACTGTGTTTTAAGGTTAATTATGTAATTTCTACCTATAAAATGTATTTCTATGCTATAAGGATATTCTTGGTATTTTCAGAATTTGTTCTGTCATTGTGGACCCCGATCGGTAGATTGTAATCTGAAGTTCGACCGAGGGGTTGTGAATGAGATGTTGTCACGACCCAAAACAGGGACCATGACCGGCGCTAGGGAACGGGAATTCTTTCGAATCCGGAACTCGTAGCAAGCCTAAAAATAAAATAAATCATGCAATAATAACAATAATCATATAATATGCAGCGGAAATAAAAACCATAATATCATAATATCATTCACATCAACTGGATTTAAATCAAATCTCATCTCATAGATATATAATCTTTTAATACAAATCCAGTTTATATATATAATACATCTCTTTTAAAATAAAATACATGAAATCTAATACTTTAATTCACAACTACTACAGTGTCTAGATAAAATAAATAAGACTCAAGTAGATAATTTACACAAAGAAGCCGGGACGGAAGAAATCCGGCGTATCGACCTGCTACTGAGGTCTGAAGAAGTTGACTCTCCTGAAAAATAGTCAACGGAGGGGAGTCAGACCTCACTGAGTGAATTACTATAATATATATACATACACACTAAATGATAATGCATACAGTCAATAATACATATCTAATATGTATATATACAGGCAAATTCACACAGATGCAGTAAAAATCATTTTTTTATATATTTTATCTGAAAATCATCTTTTATGAAGGATCACATAGAACCCTAGAATATCGCAACCTCGAAAATAGTGTTAGACAACACTCTAGCCATACAGGCTCACTTATTCCAAATATATCCACTTAATCCATTTAGACAGTAGACTGGCCCCGAGACACTAAGTCAACCGAGCTCCAGCAGTCTGACTGCCAATGTGATTGGCCCCGAGACACTTGGTCAACCGAGCTCCAGCAATCACACCCACAAATCACATCTCATACATATCAATAACCACATTAAATCAATACCCACAGATAAGTTAGTATTATAGCCTAAATACTATAGGCATACCGGTACGTACTCGGTCCTAGTGCTGCCCACTAGGTAGCACGTTCTATCGATATCCTTCATTAATAATATAAATCATTCATTCACAATAAATGACGCATGAATTTAAATAAAACAACAATATAAACCATATATATACCGGAAATATACCAAACATAAATCAGGTATATTTCGAGTATATATACGTCAAATGAATTCAATCAAATCATAAATTAAACTAAAAATATATTTAAAAATATTTTAAAAATATTTTATTTATAAAACATGTATATAATTTATTATATACCAAAAATAAACCAAAAATATACTTAAATACATATCACATTATTTATGCATTTTAATCAAAGTAAAACATATATTTCTAAATCATGCATCCTAAGCATATATATATATAGTATAGTAACTCACCTAGTGCGCTCCACGAGACGGGTCCGACGGGCCTGGTCCACTAGCCCTCGGTCTCGGCGCAACTAAAAAAAAAATAAATAATCGACATCAGAATAACCCTAACAGAAATCCTAGAATTCGATCTAGAGTATTAAACACAGAATCAAAAATTAGGGTTTGATTGGATATCACGTTTTACGAGAATTCTACCAAAAATTTGGCAGAACCTCCGCTGTAAAACGGACATCTCTCTACTCAAAAGAGTAGAGCCGACCCTGCAAAGAAATACACTTCAAAAAAAAACACCACAACTCATTCACAACCCCTCGGTCGGACTCCAGACTACAATCTACCGACCGGGATCCACAAACACAGAATAATTTCGAAAATACCAAAAACACCCTTATGACATAGAAATTCATTTTATACGTAGAAATTACATAATTAACCTTAAAACACTGTAAAAAACCGATAAAAACTCATTTTATTAGAAAAACCGTATATTATATATATAATTGAAAATAATTTACGAAAAATAGTTTTAATTAGTTAAAAATACTAAATAATTTATAGAAATCATTTTTATACCTTAAATAACTATTAAAACCAATTAAATTACATTTTTAACCAATTTAGGGTAAAATTACCAAAATACCCCTATATATATAAATATACTATAATTACTTCAAAAATTCACCAAAAATCATACAATTATCCAAAATTAATTGTCTCAACATATTTATCAATAATATTAATAATTAAACCCAATTAACCAATTAAATTCAATTTAAAAACACATTTAACCTAATTTTTCAAATTTACATAAACTTCAATAATTCAAAAATAAATACTTAGAAATTCATAAAAATTCCAAATAAATTCCTATAATTCATTTCAACACCTAATTTAACTATAAATCTCAATTTCATAATTTAAATAATTAATTTCCAAAAATTAGAAAATAATATTAAAATATTCAAAAATACCCAAAAATCTCCAAAAATTCTACAAAAATTCATACATGTAGATTGAGCTACTAGGATCAACATTTGTGAAGGGAGTTTTCATGAATCAATCAATTCGAAGCTCAAAAAAATAAAAAACCCTAATAGGCCGAAATTGAAAATTCGAAACCTAAGCAAATCTAGACCAATTCAGCTCAAACCAAAGCTAGAATCACACTCACCGGAGCTCAAGGAGAAGAAAGAGATCGGCGGTGTCGAAAACGGTGGCCGGAATCAGCGTGATCGACGGTGGATCGATTTTCGGCTTCTCCGGCCAAAATCGACTTCCAAACGCCGAAAACGGCTACCACAGGCGGCGAGGAAGGCTGGGGAAGGTGGTGGCACACCGGACGGCACACCCACGGTGAAGAAACAGCACGGCAGGCGTCCGGACGGCGAAGGGAACGGGCGAGAGGAAGAAGAAGACTCGGGGGCAAAATGGTAATTTTCCAATCTTTGTAATTTTGACAAATTTTAATGTATATATGTATATATATATACTTTACACTATATAATAAAATAATATTAAATCACACACATTAAATATACACCACACACATAAAATTTAATATTTTAATAATTTATACTAAATAAAAATAATTAAATAACATTAAAAATAATAAATAAAATATTAGAGTAATACTAAACCCTAATTAAATAAATATACACACACGTAGGCTTTATTTAGTAATTTAAAAATACGTATGAGTTCATGCAAGTCCGAAGATATATTTAAAATAATTAATACTAAAATATTTACGTGAAAATTTCCCCGAAAATGCAAGTCCCGGGAAAATTTTACGTAAAGTACTGTAGATAAAACACAGTAATTAAAATAGGTTTAAAATACATAACAACTCATAAAAATATCGTAATATATATACAAAAATTATTGACCCACTGCATATCCTGGTACAGTGTAAAAATATTTAAAAACACGGGATATTACAGATGTAGTGCTTATTTTTCGAAGTGTGTTTCTTTGCAGGGTCGGCTCTACTCTTTTGAGTAGAGAGATGTCCGTTTTATAGGGGAGGTTCTGCCGGATTTTTGGTAGAATTCTCGTAAAACGTGATGTCCAGTCGAACCCTAATTCTGTTTCCGTATTTAAATACTCTAGATTGAATTCTAGGATTTCTGTTAGGGTTTAATCTGATGTCGGTTATTTATTTCTTGTTTAGTTGCGCCGAGACCGAGGGCTAGTGGACTAGGCCCATCGGACCCATCTCGTGGAGCGCACTAGGTGAGTTACTATAATATATATATATGCTTAGAATGCATGATTTAGAAATGCATGTTTTATGTTGATTAAATATGCATAAATAATTTGATTATTTCTTAAGTTTACATTAAGTATATTTTTGGTTTATTTTTGGTATATATTAAATTATATGCATGTTTTGTAAATAAAATATATTTAAAATGTTTTTAAATATATTTCTAGCTTAAGTTATAATTTGATTGAATTCATTTGACATATATATACTTGAAATATACCTGGTTTACTTTTGGTATATTTCCGGTATATATATGGTTTATGTTGTTATTTTATTGAACTTCATGCATCATTTATTTTTATGAATGAATGTTTTATATTTATTAATGAAGGATATCGATAGAACGTGCTTCCTAGTGGGCAGTACTAGGACCGAGTACGTACCGGTACGCCTATAGTATTTAGGCTATAATACTAACTTATTTGTGGATATTGATTGATTATGATTATTTGATGTGTGAGATATGGTTTGGGGTGTGATTGCTGGAGCTCAGTTGACCAAGTGTCTCGGGGCCAATCACACTGGCAGTTAGACTGCTGGAGCTCGGTTGACTTAGTGTCTCGGGGCTAGTCTACTGTCTAAATGGATTAAGTGGATATATTTGGATTAAGTGAGCTGTATGGCTAGAGTGTTGTCTAACACTATTTTCGAGGTTGCGATATTCTAGGGTTCTATGTGATCCTTCATAAAAGATGATTTTCAGATAAAATATATAAAAAAATGATTTTTCTGCATCTGTGTGAATTTGCCTGTATATATACATATTAGATATGTATTATTGACTGTATGCATTGTCATTTAGTATGCATGTATATATATTATAGTAATTCACTCAGTGAGGTCTGACTCCCCTCCGTTGACTATTTTTCAGGAGAGTCAACATCCTCAGACCTTAGTAGCAGGTCGATACGCCGGATTTCTTCCGCCCCGGCTTCTTTGTGTAAATTATCTACTTGAGTCTTATTTTTATAATCTAGACACTGCAGTAGTTGTAAATTAAATGTGGGATTTCATGTATTTTATTTAAAGAGATGTATTATATTGAAACTGGATTTGTATTAAAAGATTTATATATCTATGAGATGAGATTTAACTTAAATCCAATGGTGAAAAAATGTTATTATTATATTTATGATTTTTATTTCCGCTGCATATAATATTGTTATTGTTATTATTGCATGTTTATTTTATTTTTTAGGCTTGCTACGGGTTCCGGATTCGAAAGAATTCCCGTTCCCTAGCGCCGGTCATGGCCCCTGTTTTGGGTCGTGACATTGCCTAATAGTGTGGACAAGTTCACAGTTTATTGTGATGCCTCTAGAATTGACCTTGGTTGTGTGTTGATGCAGAATGGTAGGGTGATAGCCTATGCTTCGAGGCAGTTGAAGAAGCATGAGCAGAACTATCCCACACATGACCTTGAAATGGCTGCAGTTGAAGAAGCATGAGCAGAACTATCCCACACTGAATATCACGTTTTACGAGAATTCTACTGAAAATCCGATAGAACCTCCCCTGTAAAATGGACATCTCTCTACTCAAAGAGTAGAGCCGGTCCTACAAAGAAAACACACTTAGGAATAACACCAAATTCATAACCACAATCCCTCGGTCAGACTCCAAACTACAATTCACCGACTGAGGTTCACAATTCACAGAATAATTACAAAATACCGAAAATGCCCTTATATAATAAAAGTACATTTTATAAATCCAAATTACGTAATTAACCCTAAAACACGTTAAAAACCAATAAAAACTCATTTATTTAGAAAAATCGTATATTATATATATAATTTGAAAATAATTTACGAAAAATAGTTTTAATTAGCTAAAAATACTAAATAATTTTTAGAAATCATTTTTATACCCTAAATAACTATTAAAACCAATTTAATTACATTTTTAGCCAATTTAGTGTAAAATTACCAAAATACCCCTATATATATAAATTTACTAAAATAAATCCAAAAATTCACCAAAAATAATATAATTACTCAAAATTAATTTTCTCAACATATAATTCAATAATATCAATAAATATACTCAATTTACCAATTTATTTCAATTAAACACATAATTAACCTTATTTTTCAAAATTACATAAACTTAATAAATTCCAAATAAATATATAAAAATTCACAAAAATTAAAAATAAATTTCTATAAATTCCAATAACAATTAAAATTTAATGCAATATAGCATAATAAAATTCATATTTATTCAAAATATGGATGCCAATAATATTTTCTACATGCAAATCATACATATAATAACAACTCACAAGTAGAATGCACTCCTTGATACTAACTCGATTAGCCCCAACTTGAAGGCCCTGCTTTTGGTACGACTATAGGAAAATAATAAAAAAATAATTAGGATTAAAAATCCTAACCTTAAACATTCTAGATTTCTAAGGAAAACTCAATTTAAAACACGACTCTAATAAAACTCAAAACTCAACACAAACTCGATATCATATTTTACGAGAAATCTACTAAAAATTTGATCCCTCTACTAAAAGTAGAGTCATTCCTGCACAAAACTCCACTTCAATACTATTCATAACTCCACATTTCGGGTTGGGCCCCTGAACTACACATTTTGTCCAATCAAGAAACAACACAATAACACATATAAAACAATATAATTTTTTTCTCAAATCGCAATATATCATAAAAATTTAGTTTACTACCAAAAATTTTAATTTATTTATATAATAAAAATATAAAAGAATTTATTTCCAAATAAATAATAAAAGTTCTTGTTTATAAATAAAATATCGCTAATCGAAATCAAATTTTCATTTTCAAAACAAAATTAATATTAATTATAAATAACTATTAAAACCACTCAATTATATCATAAAAATAATAAAAGACTCATTTAAACTTGGAAATAATAAATAAATTTATTATTCATTTATTTTTCATAAAATTACTACTAATTAACTAATAATTGAAAATTAATTATAAAAAATATTTTTCATACTTTTGTTATTTAAAAATAATCTAAAATAGAATAAATAATAATAATTTAATTAAAATTAAATAATTTACTAATTTCTAATAATTTTTCCAAAAATACATACTTAAACATAACCTTTAAAAATTCATAACTTAAATTCTATAAAGAATTTCACAAAACTTCCTAGACAAAGTTTACTCTACATAATTAATAGAATTTATTAAAAATATAAAAAATTCCTAAGCTCAGAACAATAACGTGAACAGTTACAGAACACCTGAAAAATTTTAAAATTTTAGAGAAATAAATAAAAATCATATTTAGTAAGATTTGAACCTTAATATCATTTCATATAACTACAACACAACCCAATTTAACCAATTCAAACTTAATTTCAATAAATTAAATATAAAACCTTAAAATCAAATTATCCAAAATTGAAGTTGGTCCCGGTGTTACCTGGTCAAATTGACTTGGGGGAAATGAAACCCAAGAGAAGAGGATTTAAATGACATCGATGACACATCTAGGGGTGGCCGAAGTCGACGTTGGCGAGCTCCTTCTCAATCTAGCAAAGAAGAAGAAAACTGAGAAAGAAAGAGAAAGGAGGAGGGAGGGGAAGCTAAATGGTGATGTAGGCTGTTCGACGATGGCTGGGTGGTGCTAGTAGTGAGGGTGGCGGTGGTGTCGAGTGGGGAAGGAAAGAAAGGAAGAAAAAGAAGAAGAAAAAGTCACTTTTAAAAAAAATACAAAAAGTACATAATAATAATAATAATAATAATAATAATAATAATAATAATAATAATAATAATAATAATAAAAAGAAGAAGAAGAAGAACAACAACAACTCCTCCCAAATATTTATTCACAGAAGTATTACATATATATATATATATATATATATATATATATATAATATACTTGTAATAATCAATAAATTTACGAAAATACTTATTTAACAATAATTCCATAAAAATAATATTTAACACTTTAAAATCCATACTTAATTTAAAAAATTAAAAATACATGCCATTACATCTTTTTTATTTTTCTTTCTATTTTTCTCTCTTCTCTAAACTAATAGTTCAACTGTCAAAAAAATGTCCTCTTCTTTGCCCACACCTTTCCCTTTTAAGCCTCATTAACTTTTTATCTTTTTAAATTCCTAAAACGCACTCACTCTCACTCTCACCCTCTCCTTATCCTTTTCATCATTCCCCATGCCTCTTTTCTCTTTTTTTTCCTTTTTCTCATTTCTTTGGTGTCTAAAAATGCCATAAATCAGAGGCAGGTGGGCCTCAACTACTGCCATTAATGGCATTTAATACTACAGAGGGTAGCTTCGATGAGGCACCGCCTCTTTGATGAGGCGTCGCCTCATTGATGCCTAGGATGAAGAGGCAACACCTCTTTGTTAAGGAAATTGCCTCTTCACCCAGGCTAAGTCTGGGCCTTTGGGCTAAAGGCAATGAGCTTGGCTTTAGAGGCTCAATTTTAGGCTTTAAGCTTAGTGTTCTAGGCTTGGATTTGGTGTTTTGGGCTTTTGAGTCTATTTTAGAGAAGTTTCAAGCTTCCTTTGCATTCAAAACTCATACTTTCTCATCATTAGGCTTTTGTTGCGGGCAGATCAAACAAAGGTGTCCACAATTTGCCCCTTTGGTTTTTCAAAAAACTGAATTTTTGAAAATCAATTTTTTGAAAAAGCAACATAAACACAAAAAACATTGAGGGATAAGAACAATAAACCTAACCTTTGAGCTCCACTCAGGCTATCAGCCTCGGGAATTCAAACCCGAGAGTCAAACTTTTATTTGAAATGTGATTGTGATCCTGGGGTTTTCCTGGCCCAATTAGCCACTTATAATAGTTTGGTGTGATTCCCAAGTTTCCCTGGCTCAAGAAGTCACTTAGTAAAGAAGATGAAAATGTGATAGTGATCCTTAGGTTTTCCTAGCTCAATCAGCCACTTATTATAGTTTGGCATGATTCCCAAATTTTATTGGCTCGAGAAGTCACTCAGTAAAGAAGATGAAAACGTGACCATGATCCTCGAGTTTTTCTAGCTCGATCAGCCATTAGTTATAGTTTGGCAAAGTCTTTTTAGCTTGAGAAGTCACTCAATAAAGAAAATGAAAATTTGACCATGATCTTTGGGGTTTTTAACCCAATCAGCCACTCATTATAGTTTGTCATGATTCCTAAGTTTTCCTAGTTCAAGAAATCACTCAGTAAAGAAGTTAAAAACATAACTGTGTTCCTCAGGTTTTCCTGGCTCGATCAGTTACTTATTATAGTTTGGCATGATTCCCAAGTTTTCCTAGCTTGAGAAGTCACTCAGTAAAGAAGATGAACTTCAAGGATTCAATCCCAACTAGACACCTTATTAAAAAGAAGATGCACTTCAGGGATTCAAACTTGACCATACATTTCTTGCGATGCGAACTTCAAGGATTTAAACCCAACCAAACACTTCTTACAATGTGCACTTTGGGGATTCAAACGTGACCAAATGCTCTTTGATACTCTGATAAGCAAACATAGGGCAAGAGAAGAGAATAATAAGGGAAGCCATATAGACATGTAGGAGGTAGGCAGAAAAACACAAGAGAAGCCATATAGCCATGCAGGTGTCATATGAGAACACACAATAAAAGCCATATAGCTATGTGGGCGTCAGGCAGAGAAACAACAATAACCTCTGAGTTGTTAGATAGATGAAATCACTATAAGCCATATAGCTATATGGGCATTAGGAAAAATTAACCAAAATAACCCATATAGCTTATAGGGCATCAAATGAAATAATAACATGCTACTATAGCCTTAGGGGCATCAGGTTAAATAGATAATAAACAAAACATGCATTAAAAAAAGAAAAACAAAAGGAGCCATATAGCCTCTGGGGCTTTAGACGAAGATAATTAAATAAATAAGTCAGAACACGATTAATTTAAGACAAGCTGTGTAGCCTCATAGGCATCAAGTGAAATCAATATAACAAGACTGTATCCTATGTATCAAAGCTAGACCACTCTTAAAACACATCCAAAAGATTCAATGTTGATGTATACATGATTGTGGTCTTTGGAAATCGTCAAAATAATATAATAACATAAGTTTGTGTGGTGTGTGCAACATTTATAGGGGACATGCATTATTCTAATGTGCATATGTATAAGAAGTCAGAATAATTCTTTCAAAAATTTTATGTATGTGTGAGCCAAAAGAAAACAAGAAATCTTAAATGATTTACCTAAATGTCTTTTCTATTTACAGCTAATCTTTGGGAATTGGTCCTTCTTCCATTAAAGAATCTGAATCCAAAAGTTGAGTCTATCCAAACGAAGTAGAAATTAGGACCCTCTCATGGTCAATTTGGGATCATGTTAATAACACATGCCCCTAGCTTAGTTGCTTCCTTAGAATGATTTGTTGTCGTATAATGGTTGTGCTTGACCTTTAGTGTGGAAGAGACTTTGTTTGAAAGCTCTATTACTCATGAAGCTTAACTTACCTAAAAAATTGCCCCTTAGTCAATGACTTGATAGGCTTTCTCACCATCAAGGTAGAATCTTATGATCTCTTGAATTGCTCTTCTTAGAATGAAAATGCAACTAATTTTATTTTATATTCCCTCTTTTGCCTTGGTCGATCCTTTTCTAGGAGTTTTTGAACCTAGCTGGGTCTTTCATTTTTTTTTCTTTTTATTTTCTCTCTTTTGCCTAGGTCACTCCATTTCTATGATTTTTCAACCTAGCTGGGAGGTTGCAAATTCATGGTGATGGTCGATCACTTTTGTTATGCTTGATGTTCATGTTATCACTTTAGCTACTGACTGCTCTTGCTACTGATCGTCGAACGTTGATGTCACTCATGCTGTTAATTGATATAAAATCTAACACTTCATGTGCTAACAATATATTAGTCATGATTATCTTCACATAATTACTCTTTTTTTATAATCAAGCATGCCGTATTATGCTTGTTATTGATAAACCCTTTGTGGGTTTTCTGACCAACTATTTTTTAGCTCACAATTGGTGGGAGTTTTATTGAAGAATAAGGATTTTCAAAGGATTGCTCATAATCGACTTTTTAAATGTTGGTGGCACGAACAAAAATTTCCCTTTTCTTTCCCCATAATCTCCTTCCTTTTTCTTTTTTGTTTTCTTTTTTTGTTTTCTTTTTCTTTTTTTCTTAATAAATATGAGGAATTAATTTCAAGAAAAAATGAGGTTGAATGTGCTTGAAGGAAAAGTTTGAAAGTTAATTTTAACATTTTAGTCCTCTTATTTTATGGATTTTTTTTAAATCTCTCTCTCATTCAAACATAAGATTGTGTGCACAGTTTTAACAAATTCATACTCATTTAAATTAGACAATCAAATGTTCATTAGCAGTAATGTCACAACCCAAAACAGGGGCCATGACCGGCGCTAGGGAATAAGAATTCTTTCGAATCCGGAACCCGTAGCAAGCCTAGAAATGAAATAAAACATACAATAGTAATAATAACAGTATTTAATGCAGCGGAAATAAAATCATAAATATCAAAAATAACATTTACACCAAATGAATTTATATCAAATCCTCATCTCATATATATAAATCTTTTAATACAAATCCAGTTCAAATATAATACAACATCTCTATAACAATTTAACGACTACTGCAGTGTCTAGATCATAAAATAAAACTCAAGTGAGCAGTTTACATAATAAAGCCGAGGCGGAAGAAATCCGGCATACAGGCCTGCTACTGAGGTCTGAAGATGATGACTCTCCTGAAAAATAGTCAACGGAGGGGAGTCAGACCTCACTGAGTGAATTACTATAATATATATACATGCATACTAAATGCCAATGCACACAGTCAAAAGTATATATATATGTATGTATACAAGCAATTACACACAAATGCAATAAAAATCATTTAATATATTTTTATTGAAAATCACAGTTTATGAAGGATCAAATAGAACCCTAGAATATCGCAACCCCAAAAATAGTGTTAGATAACACTCTAGCCATACAGGCTCACTTATTCCAAATATATTCACTTGATCCATTTGGACAGTAGACTGGCCCCGAGACACTAAGTCAACCGAGCTCCAGCAGTTTTACTATCAGTATGATTGGCCCCGAGACACTTAGTCAACCGAGCTCCAGTAATCACACTCCCAAATCACATCATACATCAAATAATCATATCCAATCGATATCCACAAATGGTTAGTAATATAGCCTAAATGCTATAAGTGTATCGGTACGTAGTCGGTCCTAGTGCTGCCCACTAGGTAGCATGTTCTACTCGATATCCTTCATTTATTAAATATAAAACATACATTCACAAATAAATGATGCATGAATTTGAGATAAGTAGCAACATAAACTATATATATACTAGAAATATACCAAAAGTAAACCAAGTATATTTCGAGTATATATACGTCAAAGAAACCAGATAGATTATGAAATAAACTAAAAATATATTCAAAAACATTTTTAAACCTAATTTATTAACAAAACATGCATATAATTTAAAATATACCGAAAATATACTAAAGATAAACCAAAATAAACTAAAAATAAACTTAAATACTAATTGAATTATTTATACATAATTAATCAAAATAAAACATATATTTCTAAATCATGCACCCTAAAGCATATATATATAGAATAGTAACTCACACTTAGTGCGCTCCTCAAGATGGGTCCGATGGGCCTGGTCCACTAGGCCTTGGTCTCGGTGCAACTAAACAAATAAAAATAATAGACATTAGAATAAACCTAACAGAAAATCCTAGAAACTTAATCTAGAGTATTTGAGATAGAATCAGAATTAGGGTTTGACCGAACATCACGTTTTACGAGAATTCTACCAAAAATCCAGCAGAACCTCCCCTATAAAACAGACATCTCTCTACTCAAAGAGTAGAGCTGGTCCTGCAAAGAAACACACTTTGAAAAAGAAACACAGAAACACATCCACAACCCCTCGGTCGGACTCCAAACTACAGTTTACCGATCGGGGTCCACAATTCACAAAACAATATAGAAATACCAAAAATACCCTTATATCACAGAAATACATTTTATAAGTAGAAATTACATAATTAACCCTAAAACACATTAAAAAACCGATAAAACTCATTTTATTTAGAAAAATCGTATATTATATATATAATTAAAAATAATTCACGAAAAAATAGTTTTAATTAATTAAAAATACTAAATAATTTGTAGAAATCATTTTTATACCTTAAATAACTATTAAAAACCAATTTAATTACATTTTTAGTCAATTTAGGGTAAAATTACCAAAATACCCCTATATATATAAATATAGTAAAATTACTCCAAAAATTCACCAAAAATAATATAATTATCCAAAATTAATTTTCTCAACATATTTATCAATAATATCAATAATTAAACTCAATTAACTAATTAATTTCAATTAAAAAACACAATTAACCCTATTTTTCAAAATTACATAAACTAATTAAATTCAAAATAAATACATAGAAATTCATAAAAATTCCAAATAAATTTCTATAATTCATTTTAACACCTATATTTATCATAAAACACAATTCATAATTTAATTAATTAATTTTCAAAAATTAGAAAATAATAATAAAATATTCAAAAATACCCAAAAATCAAAATAATCTCCAAAAATTCTACAAAAATTCACACATGTAGATTAAGCTACTGGGATCAACATTTGTTAAGGTATTTTTCATGAATCACAAAGAAAAATTCAAAAAAAATTCGAAAATCAATTTCGGTCAAATTGGAAAAATTGAAAAACAGAAAAATTAAGGGAGTATGAGCTCAAACCAAAGCTAGAATCAAGATCACCGTTGCTTGAGGAGTCAAAGACATCGAAAACGTGAAGATTGGTGGCCGGAGGAGGAAGAACCATGAAAGCTTGAATTCTCGGCCAAAAATGGCGGAAGTCAAGCTGATTGGCGCCGGGGAAGACGACCGGGACAGCGGAGCTGCTGGAGAAGACGGTGGCACACCGGAGGCACTCTGACAGCCGGTGATCGAAAATTACAGGCGGTGAGGATGAGGGTTGATGGAGGGAAGTCGGGGAGAAGAAGAAAATAGGGAAGAAGAGAAGAGAAAGAAAGAAAAAAAAAAATTCTTTGTTTATATATATATATATATTATAATAATAATAATACTCTAATGATTTTTTTATTAAAATATATTAATATAATATTTAAGAAAATCACACACCACATATTTAATATTTTAATAATTTAATACACCTAAAGAAAATAATTAAATAATATTAAAACTAATTAATAAATAATAATAATAAAATTTAGGGTAATAAATTAAACCCTAGTTTTAATTTAAATATATACGCATAGATACACACTATTTTAGCACTTTAAAATATATATGAGTTCATGCAAATTAGGAAATCCATTTAAAATAATTAATATTAAATAATTTACGTATCAATTTCCCCCGGAAATGCAAGTCCCGGGAAAATTTTACGTAAAATACTTAAAATAACATAAAATAATTAAAAATCAATTTTAATTAAATAACAACTCATGAAATATCATAAATATATACAAAAATTATTAACACTGCATATCCCGATGCAGTATTAAAATATTTAAAAGAAACACAGGATATTATAGTCTTCCCCCCCTTACAAGAATTCATCTCCGAATTCCAGAAAGAAAATGATCACAAGATTAAGAAGGGAAGAGATACGAGTAAGAAGCTCGCATCTCAGCTTCAGTCTCCCACGTATGCTCCTTAACTCTATTGCTACACCACATAACCTTGACCATCGGAATCTGCTTCGAACGCAACTGTCGAACTTGATAATCTACGATCGCCACAGGTTCTTCCACAACCGTCAAATCTTCACTCACTTCTACACTATCTGGCTGCAACACGTGTGAAGGGTCTGAGATATACTTCCTCAACATCGAGATATGAAACACCGGATGCACTTGTGACATACTCGGAGGCAAAGCCAACCGATATGCTACAATGCCAACTCTCTCCAGAATCTCAAACGGTCCGATATATCTCGATGCTAACTTACCCTTCTTGCCAAATCTCATAACACCCTTCATCGGAGATACCTTCAGAAAAACAAAATCTCCAACCTGAAACTCCACATCTTTGCGCCTAGGATCCGCATAGCTCTTCTATCTGCTAATTGCAGTCTCTAATCTGCGCTTAATCACGATGAATTTCTTTGCAGCATCCTGAACCATCTCAGGTCCAGTCAAAGCTCTTTCACCAATCTCATCCCAACTCAGAGGGGATCTACACTTCCTTCCATATAACGCCTCATACGGTGCCATACCAATACTGCTATGGTAGTTGTTATTATATGCAAACTCTACGAGTGGCAAATGATCATCCCAGCTACCTCCCAAATCCAGGACACACATCCTCAACATATCTTCCAGTGTCTGGATCGTCCTCTCAGACTGACCATCTGTCTGAGGATGAAAAGCAGCACTGAAGTCCAACCTAGTGCCCATCGCTTCCTGCAACTTCTGTCAAAAATGAGAAGTAAATACTGAACCTCTATCTGACACAATGGACACAGGTACTCCATAAAGGCACATAATATGCTTCACATATAGCTTCGCTAATCTAGCTACAGAATAGGTGGCTTTCACAGGCAAGAAATGTGCAGACTTTGTCAACTTGTCTACAATCACCCAGATGGAATCGTATCCATCCTTAGAATGAGGTAAACCGACCATAAAATCCATAGCTATCCTTTCCCACTTCCACTCGGGAATAGGAAGAGGTTGAAGCTTCCCAGAAGGCTTCTGATGTTCAGCTTGCACTTGCTGACATGTCAGGCACTTAGCAACATAATCAGTGACATCCTTCTTCAGTCCATCCCACCAGTATAAGTCTTTGATACTGTGGTACATCTTAGTGACACCCGGATGAACGCTGTAGGCTATAGAGTGTGCTTCCTCTAGAATCTCCTCTCTCAAATTATCCACATCAAGAATGCACAATCTACCACTGATCCACAAACACACCATCAGTATTAAGTATGAAATCAGTGAACTTCCCTGCTCGAACATTCTCTGCAAGCTCTTCTAGAATAGGATCTCAGCTCTGAGCTGCTTTAATCCTATCCCTCAGTACAGATCACACCTTAAATTGAGCTAGCAGTCCACCTGACCTACTAATCTTCATCATCAGACCTTGATCCACCAATAGCTATAACTCCTGGATCAACGGTCTCCTCTCGACACTGATGTGAGCAAGACTGCCTGAGGACTTTCTACTCAAGGCATCTGCTACCACATTAGCCTTTCCCGGATGATATAATATCTCATAGTCATAATCCTTCAACAATTCTAAACATCTCCTCTGCCTCAAATTCAGATCTCTCTGCTGAAAAATGTACTTGAGGCTCTTATGATCCGTGAATATCTCACAAGTCACCTCGAACAAATAATGTCTCCAAATCTTCAAAGCAAAGATCACTGCATCCATTTCCAGGTCATGTGTAGGATAGTTCTGCTCATGCTTCTTCAACTGTCTCGAAGCATAGGCTATCACCCTACCATTCTGCATCAACACACAACCAAGGGCCAACTCTAGAGGCATCATAATAAACTGTGAACTTATCCACACCATTAGGCAAAGCTAGCACTGGGGCTATAGTCAACTTCTCCTTCAATAATTGAAAACTATTCTCACAAGCTTCTAACCACTCAAATCTAACATTTTTCTAAGTCAAGCGGGTTAAAGGTGCTATAATTCTAGAAAAATCCTACACAAACCGCCTATAATACCCGGTTAAACCCAGAAAACTTCGAATCTTTGTAACAGAAGTCGGTCTAGGCCACTCAGACACTGCTTCAATCTTCTGTGGATCAACCTGGATACCCTCTTTAGATACCACGTGTCGAAGAAAAGAAACACTCTCCATCCAGAAATCACATTTCGAGAATTTAGCATAAAGCTGATGATCTCTCAGTGTCTGCAGTACAGTCCTCAAATGATATACATGTTCCCTCATACTCCTTGAATAAACCAGTATATCATCGATGAAGACTACCACAAAATGATCCATATATGGTCTGAATACCCTGTTCATCAGGTCCATAAAAGCTGCTAGTGCATTAGTCAAACCAAAAGACATCACCAGAAACTCATAATGGCCATATTTAGTACGGAATGCCGTCTTAGGAATATCAGCTTCACTAATCCGCAACTAATGATAACCCGATCTCAGATCAATCTTGGAAAAGAACTATGCACCCTGTAGCTGGTCAAACAAGTCATCTATCCTCGGGAGAGGATACTTGTTCTTCACTGTCACCTTATTCAGCTCTCTGTAGTCAATGCACAGTCTCAGGGTACCATCCTTCTTCTTCATAAACAGGACTGGTGCACCCCAAGGAGAAACACTAGATCTGATAAAACTCTTATCCCAACAACTCTTGCAACTGCTCCTTCAACTCTTTCAACTCTACAGGAGCCATTCTGTAGGGTGGCATAGATATAGGAGTAGTACATAGAACCACATCTATATAGAATTCAATCTCCCTGTGAGGTGGTAACCCTGGTAACTCCTCAGGAAAAACATCAGGAAACTCATAGGCAACAGGAACATCTGTGAGTGACAACTTCTCCACTAAAGTATCCTTGACTAATGCCAAATATCCTTGACAACCTTTCCTTAACAACTTCCTAGCCGTAATAGCAGAAATAAGATTCCTGAGGTACTGAACTCCTATCACCCACAAACTTAAAATCTTCTTCATCATGAATTTTGAAAGTCACCTCTTTATTCTGATAATCTACCATGGCATAGTGCTGAGATAACCAGTCCATTCCCAGAATAACATCAAACTCCATCACATCCAACAGAATCAAATCAGCGGGTAATTCTCTATCTCCCACGAGAACTGGACAACCAGAAAGAACAATATCGATGTCCAAGGAATCGCTCAGAGGAGTGGCAACAGATAAAGGAAAAGCCATCCTCGAAGCTTGCCAACAAGATTTAGAAGCAAAAATAGGAGAAACAAACGAATGCGTGGCACCCGGATCAAACAGAACCCATGCATCCAGGTAACAAATAGAAACAATACCTGCCACGACTGCATTGGATGCCTGAGCATCCTGCTGAGTAAGGTGGAAGACTTTGGCCTGACCTCGACCTCCCTGCTGACTGGTAGAAGCCTGGCCAACTCCTCTGGCACCTCCTCTAGCACCTCTACCATGACTCTATTGTGGAACAAGCTGAGTGGAACTCTGATGTTGGGCTGGAGGCAACTGAAATGGCACGGGTGCAGCACTAGCAATCGACTGCTGTGGAAATCATGGAATCTGCGACTATTGATACCTGGAGTAAGGACATGATCTAGCAAAAAGTCTTGTCTGCCCGCATCTGAAGCATGTTAGTGGTGTCAGATAACACGGTCCCTGATGGACTCTACTGTAGGTCTGGCAAACATTGGCAGCTGATCCAGAACTACGACCACTACTGCTGCTCAAAGCACCTGACCCGAATCTGAACGACCTACGCTGACCTCCACGGCCATGTCTACTGCTCTGATGCACTCGCTGCTGCTGCCTCTGACTCTGTTGAGTTGGACCTCGCTGCTGACTACTCGAACCAACATGAAAACTAGAATACGGTGTAGTCTGCAATCCACTCGACTGAACTCCCAGCTGGTAGTAATCAGGCATCGCTCCCTGCCTAACTAGCCTCAGCTCAATCTCCTTGGCCAACTCAATCACAGACTCCAGAGTAAGGCCTGCTGTAAGCATACCAGCAAATGCTGAACCCAATCTGGTGACATAGGTAGTGACTGTGAAATACTGATCTCGCATCAGATCCTCTGCATATCTACCTAGCCGAAGAAAATTTTGGGTGTACTCCTCTACTGATCGATCATCACGAGAAATGCTAGTCAGTCGGAGATGATAGCTCATACAGAGAGGCTCTGGACAGAATCTCCTTATAAACTGCTCTCTGAACTGAGCCCAGGTCATCGTCAACATATAAGGTTGAATCATCTGAATAAACTAGTCTAGAGCTGGTCCCTCGACAGAAAACTCGACGATCATAATCCATCGATACTCGGTATGAGCAGTCCGAGTCCGAGTCTCAATCGCATGCAAAAAGTCTAACGGATCAGAAGTCCCATCGAATGCAATCCTGCTAACTCTGGCATAGAACAAAGCTACCTCAGGGTTAGACATACCTTGCTGATAGGCAGGCTGAACAGGCTGAACAACTGGAGGTACAGGAACATCAAATTCAGGCTCAACAGGCTCCTCATCCTGTAACTCTCTCTGCCTACGGTGACCTACCGCTCCTCGAGGTGTACCTCTGCCATGACCTCTATGTCTAACTGGCTGCTCAGGAGGTAAAACCTCATCCTGAAAAGACTCATCATCCTTGGCCTCAATGACCGGTGGAGAGACATGCGCTAGCCTCCTCATTCTGAAAAGATAAACGAAAAGATTCAGACAAAACAGACAACGAAGGAATAACGCAGAAAACTAAGCAAGGAATACTTATCAAGACATACTCGAACCTAATTCACTGTAGTAGTTACCAAAAGAAAACACAACTTGAAAACTAGGGCCACGACTCATAAAACTAAGCCCTGACACAAAACTCCGCTCTGATACCAACTTTGTCACGACCCAAAATAGGGGCCATGACCGGCGCTAGGGAATGGGAATTCTTTCGAATCCGGAACCCGTAGCAAGCCTAGAAATGAAATAAAACATACAATAGTAATAATAACAGTATTTAATGCAGCGGAAATAAAATCATAAATATCAAAAATAACATTTACACCAAATGAATTTATATTAAATCCTCATCTCATATATATAAATCTTTTAATACAAATCCAGTTCAAATATAATACAACATCTCTATAACAATTTAATGACTACTGTAGTATCTAGATCATAAAATAAAACTCAAGTGAGCAGTTTATATAATAAAGTCGGGGCGGAAGAAATCCGGCGTACAAGCCTGCTATTGAGGTCTGAAGATGATGACTCTCCTGAAAATAGTCAACGGAGGGGAGTCAGACCTCACTGAGTGAATTACTATAATATATATACATGCATACTAAATGCCAATGCACACAGTCAAAAGTATATATAATATGTATGTATACAAGCAATTACACACAAATGCAATAAAAATCATTTAATATATTTTTATTGAAAATCACAGTTTATGAAGGATTAAATAGAACCCTAGAATATCGCAACCCTAAAAACAGTGTTAGATAACACTCTAGCCATACAGGATCACTTATTCCAAATATATTCACTTGATCCATTTGGACAGTAGACTGGCCCCGAGACACTAAGTCAACTGAGCTCCAGCAGTCTCACTATCAGTGTGATTTGCCCCGAGACACTTGGTCAACCGAGCTCCAGCAATCACACTCCCAAATCACATCATACATCAAATAATCATATCCAATCGATATCCACAAATGGTTAGTAATATAGCCTAAATGCTATAAGCGTACCGGTACGTACTCGGTCCTAGTGCTGCCCACTAGGTAACACGTTCTATCGATATCCTTCATTTATTAAATATAAAACATACATTCACAAATAAATGATGCATGAATTTGAGATAAGTAGCAACATAAACTATATATATACTAGAAATATACCAAAAGTAAACCAGGTATATTTCGAGTATATATATGTCAAAGAAATCCAGATAGATTACAAAATAAACTAGAAATATATTCAAAAACATTTTAAACCTAATTTATTAGCAAAACATGCATATAATTTAAAATATACCGAAAATATACTAAAGATAAACCAAAATAAACTAAAAATAAACTTAAATACTAATTGAATTATTTATACATAATTAATCAAAATAAAACATATATTTCTAACTCATGCACCCTAAAGCATATATATATATATATATATATATATATATATATATAGAATAGTAACTCACACTTAGTGCGCTCCTCGAGATGGGTCCGATGGGCCTGGTCCACTAGGCCTCGGTCTTGGCACAACTAAACAAACAAAAATAACAGACATCAGAATAAACCTAACAGAAAATCCTATAAACTCGATCTAGAGTATTAGACACAGAATCAGAATTAGGGTTTGACCAGACATCACGTTTTACGAGAATTCTATCAAAAATCCGGTAGAACCTCCCCTATAAAACGAACATCTCTCTACTCAAAGAGTAAAGCCAGTCCTGTAAAGAAACACACTTTGAAAAACAAACATAGAAACACATCCACAACCCCTCGGTCGGACTCTAAACTACAGTTTACCGACCGGGGTCCATAATTCACAAAATAATATAGAAATACCAAAAATACCCTTATATCATAGAAATACATTTTATAAGTAGAAATTACATAATTAACCCTAAAACACATTAAAACCCGATAAAACTCATTTTATTTAGAAAAATCGTATATTATATATATAATTGAAAATAATTCACGAAAAATAATTTTAATTAATTAAAAATACTAAATAATTTGTAGAAATCATTTTTTATACCTTAAATAACTATTAAAACCAATTTAATTACATTTTTAGTCAATTTAGGATAAAATTACCAAAATACCCCTATATATATAAATATAGTAAAATTACTCCAAAAATTCACCAAAAATAATATAATTATCCAAAATTAATTTTCTCAACATATTTATCAATAATATCAATAATTAAACTCAATTAACTAATTAATTTCAATTAAAAACACAATTAACCCTATTTTTCAAAAATTACATAAACTAATTAAATTCAAAATAAATACATAGAAATTCATAAAATTTCCAAATAAATTTCTATAATTCATTTTAACACCTATATTTATCGTAAAACACAATTTCATAATTTAATTAATTAATTTTCTAAAATTAGAAAATAATAATAAAATATTCAAAAATACCCAAAAATCAAAATAATCTCCAAAAATTCTACAAAAATTCACACATGTAGATTAAGCTACTGGGATCAAAATTTGTTAAAGGATTTTTCATGAATCACAAAGAAAAATTCAAAAAAAATTTGAAAATCAATTTTGGCCAAATTGGAAAAATTGAAAAACAGAAAAATTAAGGGAGTTTAAGCTCAAACCAAAGCTAGAATCAAGATCAACGTTGCTTGAGGAGTCCAAAGACACCAAAAATGTGAAGATTGGTGGCCGGAGGAGGAAGAACCATGAAAGCTTGAATTCTCGGCCAAAAATGGCAAAAGTTGAGCTGATCGGCGTCGAGGAAGACGACCGGGATGGCGGAGCTACTGGAGAAGACGGTGGCACACCAGGAGGCACTCTGACAGCTAGTGATCAAAAGTTACAGGCAATGAGGGTGAGGGTTGATGGAGGGAAGTCAGGGAGAAGAAGAAAATAGGGAAGAAGAGAAGAGAAAGAAAGAAAAAAAATTCTTTGTTTATATATGTATATATTATAATAATAATACTTTAATAATTTTTTTATTAAAATATATTAATATAATATTTAAGAAAATCACACACCACATATTTAATATTTTAATAATTTAATACACCTAAAGAAAATAATTAAATAATATTAAAACTAATTAATAAATAATAATAAAATTTAGGGTAATAAATTAAACCCTAGTTTTAATTTAAATATATACGCATAGATACACACTATTTTAGCACTTTAAAATATATATGAGTTCATGCAAATTAGGAAATCCATTTAAAATAATTAATATTAAATAATTTACGTATCAATTTCCCCGGAAATGCAAGTCCCGGGAAAATTTTACGTAAAATACTTAAAATAACATAAAATAATTAAAAATCAATTTTAATTAAATAACAACTCATGAAATATCATAAATATATACAAAAATTATTAACACTGCATATCCCGATGCAGTATTAAAATATTTAAAAAAAATACGGGATATTACAAGTATGTAATATCCCGTGTTTTTAAATATTTTAATACTGCATCGGGATATGCAGTGTTAATAATTTTTAAATATGATATTGATATTTCATAAGTTGTTGATTAATTAAAATTGATTTTTAATTGTTTGTTATTATTTTGAGTACTTTACGTAAAATTTTCTCGTGACTTTCATTTTCGGGGAAATTTTCACGTAAATAATTTACTATTAATTATTTTAAATAGATTTACGGACTTGCATGAACTCATACATATTTTTAAAATACTAAATAAAGCCTATGTGTGTATATATTTATTTAATTAGGGTTTAATGTATTACCCTATTATTTTATTATTTATTTATTAGTTTTATTGTTATTAAATTATTTTTATTTAGTATTAAATTATTAAAATATTAAATTATATGTATGTGGTGTATATTTAATGTGTGTGATTTTATATTATTTTAATACATAGTGTAAAGTATATATATATATATATATATATATATACATATATATAGTTAAAAATCAAAATTTTTGCCAAATTACCGAATTGCCCCTCCTTCTTCCTTCTTCTCTCCCGATGCCTACCCTCACTGCGCCTCCCGTTCCACCTTGTCGGACTGCCTTTCACCGCCACCAACTGCCGCCAACCTCCTCCCCCTTCCTTCCTCTTCCTCTCCGACGTGACCAGGCCGCCGGAAGCCCACTAGAATGCCCGAAATTCGCGATGGCAGCAAGTTGAGCTCTTCGCCGTCGACCACGATTTCGGCCACCATTTCATGCACCACCGGTATTCATCAACTCCTTGCGCTCCGGTGGTCCCTATTCTAAACTCCTTTTGGCCTAAAATCAAGTGGTTGATGAGGTTTGAACTAAATCTTCAATTCGGCCATTTTAGGGTTTTTGATTTTTTGAACTTCGAATTGTTTGATTCATGAAAACTCCCTTCACAAATGTTGATCCTAGTAGCTTAATCTACATGTATGAATTTTTGGAGATTATTTGGATTTTTGGGTATTTTTGAATATTTTAATATTATTTTCTAATTTTCAAAAATTAATTAATTAAATTATGAAATTATGTTTTATGATAATTATAGGTGTTGAAATGAATTATAGGAATTTATTTGGAATTTTTATGAATTTCTATGTATTTATTTTGAATTATTTAGGTTTATGTAATTTTGGGAAAATTAGGTTAATTATTTTTAATTGAAATTAATTAGTTAATTGAGTTTAATTATTGATATTATTGATAAATATGTTTAGAAAATTAATTTTGGATAATTGTATAATTTTTGGTGAATTTTTGAATGAATTTTAGTATATTTATATATATAGGGGTATTTTGGTAATTTTACCCTTAATTGACTAAAAAAATGTAATTTAATTGGTTTTAATAGTTATTTAAGGTATAAAAATGATTTCCACAAATTATTTAGTATTTTTAACTAATTAAAACTATTTTTTTGTGAATTATTTTCAATTATATATATAATATACGATTTTTCTAATAAAATGAGTTTTTATAGGCTTTTACTGTGTTTAAAGGTTAATTATGTAATTTTTACTTATAAAATGAATTTCTATGTTATAAGGATATTTTTGGTATTTCTGAAATTGTTATGTGATTGTGGACCCCGGTCGGTATACTGTACTTTGGAGTCCGACCGAGGGGTTGTGGATGAGTTGTTGTGCCTGTGTTTTCAAAGTGTGTTTCTTTACAGGGTCGGCTCTACTCTTTGAGTAGAGAGATGTCCATTTTACAGGGGAGGTTCTGCCGAATTTTCGATAGAATTCTCGTAAAACGTGATATCCGATCAAACCCTAATTCTGATTCTGCGTTTAATATTCTAGATCGAATTCTAGGATTTTCTGTTAGGTTTATTTTGATGTCTATTATTTATTGTTTGTCTAGTTGGGCCGAGACCGAGGCCTAGTGGACTAGGCCCGTCGGATCCATCTCGTGGAGTGCACTAGTGTGAGTTGCTATTTTATATATATATGCTTAGGATGCATGATTTTAGAAATATATGTTTTATTTTGATTAAAATGCATAAATAATGTGATTTTTATTTAAGTATATTTTTAGTTTATTTTTGGTATATATTAAATTATATGCATGTTTTATTAATAAATTATATTTAAAATGTTTTTAAACATATTTCTAGCTTAATTTATAATTTGATTGGATTCATTTGACGTATATATACTCGAAATATACCTGGTTTATTTTTGGTATATTTCTAGTATATATATGGTTTATGTTGTTATTTTATTGAAATTCATGCATCATTTATTTTTTGAATGAATGTTTTATATTTATTATTGAAGGATATTAATAGAACGTGCTACCTAGTGGGCAGCACTAGGACCGAGTACGTACCGATACGCTTATAGCAGATAGGTTATATTACTAACCATTTGTGGATATTGACTGGTTATGATTATTTGATATATGTGATATGGTTTGGGTGTGATTGCTGGAGCTCGGTTGACCAAGTGTCTCGAGGCCAATCACACTGCTGGAGCTCGGTTGACTTAGTGTCTCGGGGCCAATCTACTGTCTAAATGGATTAAGTGGATATATTTGGATTAAGTGAGCCCGTGTAGCTAGAGTGTTGTCTAACACTGATTGAGGTTTCGATATCATAGGGTTCTATTTGATCCTTCACAAAAGATGATTTTCAATAAAAATATATAAAATGATTTTACTGCATCTATGTGTATTGCCTGTATATATACATATTATACATATATAATGTTTACTGCATGCATTGTCATTTAGTATGCATGTATATATATTATAGTAATTCACTCAATGAGGTCTGACTCCCCTCCGTTGACTATTTTTCAGGAGAGTCAACATCTTCAGACCTCAGTAGCAGGCATATACGCTGGATTTCTTCCGCTCCGGCTTCTTTGTGTAAACCGCTTACTTGAGTCTTATTTTTATAATCTAGACACTGCAGTAGTTGTAAATTAATTATGGGACTTTATGTATTTTATTTATGTGAGATATTGTATTATATTTGAACTGGATTTGTATTAAAAGATTTATATATATGAAATGATGAGGATTTGATTTAAATCCAGTTGGTGCATATGTTAATATTATATTTATGAATTTTATTTCCGCTGCATTATATATTGTTATTACTATTGCATGTTTTATTTTATTTTTAGCCTTGCTACGGGTTCCGTATTCGAAAGAATTCCCATTCCTTAGCGCCGGTCATGGCTCCTGTTTTGGGTCGTGACAAAGTTGGTATCAGAGCAGAGTTCTGTGTCAGGGCTTAGTTATGTGAGTCGTGGCCCTAGTTTTAAAGTTGTGTTTTCTATTGAACTATTGCAGTGAATTAGGTTCGAGCATGTCTTGATAAGTATTCCTTGCTTAGTTTTCAGCGTTATTCCTCCGTGTCTGTTTTGTTTGAATCTTTCTGTTTGTCTTTTCAGTATGAGGAGGCGAGCACGTGTCGCTCCATCGGTCGTTGAGGCCGAGGATGATGAGTCTTTTCAGAATGAGGTTTTACCTCCTGAGCAGCCAGTTAGACGTAAAGGTCGTGGCAGAGGTAGACCTCGAGGAGCGGCAGGTCACCGTAGGCAGAGAGAGTTACAGGACGAGGAGCCTGTTGAGCCTGAGTTTGATGTTCCTGTACCTCCAATTGTTTTGCCTGTTTAGCCTACCTATCAACAGGGTATGTCTGACCCTGAGGCAGCTTTGTTCTATGCCCGAGTTGGTAGGATTGCCTTTAATGGGGACTTCTGATATGTTAGATTTTTTGCACGTGATTGAGACGAGGACTCGGACTGCTCATACCGAGTACCAGCGGATCATGATCGTTGAGTTGTCTATTGAGGGACCAGCCTTAGATTGGTTCATTCAGATGATCCAGCCTTACATGATGACGATGACCTGGGCTCAGTTCCGAGAGCGATTTATGAGGAGATTCTGTCCAGAGCCGCTTCGTTTGAGCTATCATCTCCGACTGACCAGTATTTCTTGTGGTGATCGATCAGTTGAGGAGTACACCTGAGATTTTCTTCATCTGGGTAGATATGTAGAGGATCTGATGCGAGATCAGTATTTCACGGTTACTACCTACGTTACTGGTTTGGGTTCAGCTTTTGCTGGTATGCCTACAGCAGGCCTTACTCTCGAGTCTGTGATTGAGTTAGCTAAGGAGATTGAGTTAAGGCTAGTTAGGCAGGGAGCGATGCCTGATTATTACCAGCTGAGAGTTCAGTCGAGTGGATTGCAGGCTACTCCGTATTCGAGTTTTCATGTTGGTTCGAGTAGTCAGCAGCGAGGTCAAACTCAGCAGAGTCAGAGACAGCAGCAGCGAGTGCATCAGAGCAGTAGACATGGCCGTGGAGGTCAGCGTAGATCGTTCAGATTTGGGTCAGTTGCTTCGAGCAATAGCAGTGGTCATACTTCTGGATCAGCAGCCAGTGTATGCCAGACTTACGGTAGAGTCCATCAGGGATCGTGTTATCTGACACCACTGACATGCTTCAGATGCGGGCAGACAGGACATTTTGCCAGATTGTGTCCTTATTCCGGGTATCAGCAGTCACAGATTCGGTGATTCCCACAGCAGTCGATTGCTAGTGCCGCACCTGTGCCATTTCAGTTACCACCAGCCCAGCATCAGAGTTCCACTCAGTTTGTTCCACAGTAGAGTCATGGTAGAGGTACTAGAGGAGGTGCCAGAGGTGTTGGCCAGGCTTCTACCAGTCAGCAGGGAGGTCGAGGTCAGGCCAGAGTTTTCCATCTCACTCAACAGGATGCTCAGGCATCTAATGCAGTCGTGGCAGGTATTGTTTCTGTTTATTACCTGGATGCATGGGTTTTGTTTGATCCGGGTGCCACGCATTCATTCATTTCTCCTGTTTTTGCTTCTAAATCTTATTGGCAAGCTTCGAGGATGGCTATTCCTTTGTCCGTTGCCACTCCTCTGAGCGATTCCTTGGACGCCGATATTGTTCTTTCTAGTTGTCCAGTTCTCGTGGGAGATAGAGAATTACCCCGCTGATTTGATTCTGTTGGATGTGATGGAGTTTGATGTTATTTTGGGTATGGATTGGTTATCTCAGCACTATGCCGTGGTAGATTGCAGGAATAAAGAGGTAACCTTCAGATTTCCTGGTGAAGCAGAATTTAAGTTTGTCGGTGATAGGAGTTCAGCACCTCAGAATCTTATTTCTGCTATTACGGCTAGGAAGTTGTTAAAGAAAGGTTATCAGGGGTATTTGGCATTGGTCAGGGATACTTCAGTGGAGAAGTTGTCACTCACAGATGTTCCTGTTGCTTGTGAGTTTCCTAATGTTTTTCCCGAGGAGTTGCCAGGTTTACCACCTCACACAGAGATTGAGTTCTGTATAGATGTGGTTCCAGGTACTACTCTTATATCTATGTCGCCCTACAGAATGGCTCCTACAGAGTTGAAAGAGTTGAAGGAGCAGTTGCAAGAGTTATTGGATAAGGGTTTTATCAGACCTAGTGTTTCTCCTTGGGGTGCACCGGTCTTGTTTGTGAAGAAGAAGGATGGTACCCTGAGACTGTGCATTGACTATAGAGAACTGAATAAGGTGACAGTGAAGAACAAGTATCCTCTCCCGAGGATAGATGATTTGTTTGACCAGCTACAGGGTGCATAGTTCTTTTCTAAGATTGATCTGAGGTCGGGTTATCATCAGTTACGGATTAGTGAAGCCGATATTCCTAAGATAGCATTCCACACTAGATATGGCCATTATGAGTTTCTGGTGATGTCTTTCGGTTTGACTAATGCACCAGCAGCTTTTATGGACCTGATGAACAGGGTATTCAGACCGTATGTGGATCAGTTTATGGTAGTCTTCATTGATGATATACTGGTTTATTCAAGGAGTATGGAGGAGCATGTATATCATTTGAGGATTGTACTACAGACATTGAGAGATCATCAGCTTTATGCTAAATTCTTGAAGTGTGATTTCTGGATGGAGAGTGTTTCTTTTCTTGGACACGTAGTGTCTAAAGAAGGTATTCAGGTTGATCCATAGAAGTTTGAGGCAGTATCTGAGTGGCCTAGATCGACTTCTGTTATAGAGATTCAGAGTTTTCTGGGTTTAGCCAGGTATTATAGGCTGTTTGTGCAGGATTTTTCCAGGATTGCAGCCCCTATGACTCGCTTAACTCAGAAGAATGTTAAGTTCGAGTGGTCAGAAGCTTATGAGAATAGTTTTCAGTTGTTGAAGGAGAAGTTGACCACAGCGCCAGTGTTAGCTTTGCCTAATAGTGTGGATAAGTTCACAGTTTACTGTGATGCCTCTAGAATTGGTCTTGGTTATGTGTTGATGCAGAATGGAAGGGTGATAGCATATGCTTCGGGGTAGTTGAAGAAGCATGAGCAGAACTATCCTACACATGATCTTGAGATGGCTGCAGTGATATTTGCTTTGAAGATTTGGAGACATTATTTGTACGGGGTGACTTGTGAGATTTTTACTGATCACAAGAGCCTTAAGTACATTTTTCAGCAGAGAGATTTGAATCTGAGGCAGAGAAGATGGTTAGAATTATTGAAGGATTATGACTGTGAGATCTTATATCATCTGGGTAAGCTAATGTGGTAGCAGATGCCTTGAGTAGAAAGTCCTCAGGCAGTCTTGCTCACATCGGTGTTGAGAGGAGACCATTGATCCAGGAGTTGCATCTGTTGGTGGATCAAGGTTTGATGATGCAACTTAGTAGATCAGGTGGACTGCTAGCTCAGTTTAAAGTGCAATTTATGTTGAGGGATAGTATTAAAGCAGCTCAGAGCCGAGATCCTATTCTGGAAGAGCTTGCAGAGAATGTCAGAGCAGGGAAGTTCACTGATTTCACACTCGATGATGATAGTGTGTTATGGATCAGTGGTAGATTGTGCGTTCCCGATGTGGATAACTTGAGAGAGAAGATTTTAGAGGAAGCACACTCTACAGCCTACAGCGTTTATCCGGGTGTTACTAAGATGTACCACAGTATCAGAGATTTATACTGATGGGATGGATTGAAGAAGGATGTCACTGATTATGTTGATAAGTGTCTGACGTGTCAGCAAGTGAAAGCCGAACATCAGAAGCCTTCTGGGAAGCTTCAGCCTCTTCCTATTCCCGAGTGGAAGTGGGAAAGGATAGCTATGGATTTTGTGGTCGGTTTACCTCGTTCTAAGGATGGATACGATTCCATCTGGGTGATTGTAGACAGGTTGATGAAGTCTGCGCATTTCTTACCTGTGAAAGCCACTTATTCTGTAGCTAGATTGGCGAAACTGTATATGAAGCATATTGTGTGCCTTCATGGAGTACCTGTGTCCATTGTATCAGATAGAGGTTCAGTGTTTACTTCTCGTTTTTAGCAGAAGTTGCAGGAAGCGATGGGCACTAGGTTGGATTTCAGTACTGCTTTTCATCCTCAGACAAATGGTCAGTCTGAGAGGACGATCCAGACACTGAAAGATATGTTGAGGATGTGTGTCTTGGATTTGGGAGGTAGCTGGGATGATCATTTGCCACTCGTTGAGTTTACATATAATAACAGCTACCATAGCAGTATTGGCATGGCACTGTATGAGGCATTGTATGGAAGGAAGTGTAGATCCCCTTTGAGTTGGGATGAGATTGGTGAGAGAGCTTTGATTGGACCTGAGATGGTTCAGGTTGCTGCAGAGAAAGTCGCCATGATTAAGCACAGATTAGAGACCGCAGTTAGCATGTAGAAGAGTTATACGGATCCTAGGCACAGAGATATGGAGTTTCATTGGAGATTTCATTTTTCTGAAGGTATCTCCGATGAAGGGTGTGATGAGATTTGGCAAGAAGGGTAAGTTAGCGTCGAGATATATCAGACCATTTGAGATTCTGGAGAGAGTTGGCACTGTTGCATATCAGTTGGATTTGCCTCCGAGTATGTCACAAGTGCATCCAGTGTTTCATATCTCGATACTGAGGAAGTATATCTCAGACCCTTCACACGTGTTGCAGCCCGACCCTTCACACGTGTTGCAGCCCGACATTGTAGAAGTGAGTGAAGATTTGATGTTTGTGGAAGAACCTGTAGCGATCGTTGATTATCAAGTTCGACAGTTGCAGTCAAAGCAGATTCCGATGGTCAAGGTTCTATGGCGTAGCAATAGAGTTGAGGAGCATACGTGGGAGACAAAAGCTAAGATGCGAGCTTCTTACCGTATCTCTTTCCTTCTTGATCCTGTTTTCTAGAATTCGGGGACGAATTCTTGTAAGGGGGGAAGACTGTAATATCCCGTGTTTTTAAATATTTTAATACTGCATCGGGATATGCAGTGTTAATAATTTTTAAATATGATATTGATATTTCATAAGTTGTTGATTAATTAAAATTGATTTTTAATTGTTTATTATTATTTTGAGTACTTTACGTAAAATTTTCCCGGGACTTTCATTTTCGGGGAAATTTTCACGTAAATAATTTACTATTAATTATTTTAAATAGATTTACGGACTTGCATGAACTCATACATATTTTTAAAATACTAAATAAAGCCTATGTGTGTATATATTTATTTAATTAGGGTTTAATGTATTACCCTATTATTTTATTATTATTTTATTAGTTTTATTTAGTATTAAATTATTAAAATATGAAATTATATGTGTGTGGTGTATATTTAATGTGTGTGATTTTATATTATTTTAATACATAGTGTAAAGTATATATATATACATATATAGTTAAAAATCAAAATTTTTACCAAATTACCGAATTGCCCCTCCCTCTTCCTTCTTCTCTCCCGACGCCTACCCTCACTGCACCTCCCGTTCCACCTCGTCGGACCGCCTTTCGCTGCCACCAACTTCCGCCAACCTCCTCCCCCTTCCTTCCTCTTCCTCTCCGACGTGACCAGGCCGCCGGAAGCCCGTTGGAATGCCCGGAATTCGCGATGGCAGCAAGTTGAGCTCTTCGTCGTCGACCATGATTTCGGTCACCATTTCATGCACTGCCAGTCTTCATCGACTCCTTGAGCTCCGGTGGTCCCTATTCTAAACTCCTTTTGGCCTGAAATCAAGTGGTTGATGAGGTTTGAACTAAATCTTTAATTCGGCCATTTGAGGGTTTTTGATTTTTTGAACTTCGAATTGTTTGATTCATGAAAACTCCCTTCACAAATGTTTATCCTAGTAGCTTAATATACATGTATGAATTTTTGTGGAATTTTTGGAGATTATTTGGATTTTTGTGTATTTTTGAATATTTTAATATTATTTTCTAATTTTCGAAAATTAATTAATTAAATTATGAAATTGTGTTTTATGATAATTATAGGTGTTGAAATGAATTATAGGAATTTATTTGGAATTTTTATGAATTTCTATGTATTTATTTTGAATTATTTAGGTTTATGTAATTTTGGGAAAATTAGGTTAATCATTTTTAATTGAAATTAATTAGTTAATTGGGTTTAATTATTGATATTATTGATAAATATGTTGAGAAAATTAATTTTGGATAATTGTATAATTTTTGGTGAATTTTTGAATGAATTTTAGTATATTTATATATATAGGGGTATTTTGGTAATTTTACCCTTAATTGACTAAAAAAATGTAATTTAATTGGTTTTAATAGTTATTTAAGGTATAAAAATGATTTCTACAAATTATTTAGTATTTTTAACTAATTAAAACTATTTTTTCGTGAATTATTTTCAATTATATATATAATATACGATTTTTCTAATAAAATGAGTTTTTATCGGCTTTTACTGTGTTTAAAGGTTAATTATGTAATTTTTACTTATAAAATGAATTTCTATGTTATAAGGGTATTTTTGGTATTTCTGAAATTATTCTATGATTGTGGACCCCGGTCGGTATACTATAGTTTGGAGTCCGACCGAGGGGTTGTGGATGAGTTGTTGTGCCTGTGTTTTCGAAGTGTGTTTCTTTGCAGGGTCGGCTCTACTCTTTAAGTAGAGAGATGTCCATTTTACAGGGGAGGTTTTGCTGAATTTTTGGTAGAACTCTCGTAAAACGTGATATCCGATCGAAACCTAATTCTGATTCTGTGTTTAATATTCTAGATTGAATTCTAGGATTTTCTGTTAGGTTTATTCTGATGTCTATTATTTATTGTTTGTCTAGTTGCACCGAGACCGAGGCCTAGTGGACCAGGCCCGTCGGATCCATCTCGTGGAGCGCACTAGTGTGAGTTGCTATTTTATATATATATGCTTAGGATGCATGATTTTAGAAATATATGTTTTATTTTGATTAAAATGCATAAATAATGTGATTTGTATTTAAGTATATTTTTAGTTTATTTTTGGTATATATTAAATTATATGCATGTTTTATTAATAAATTATATTTAAAATGTTTTTAAACATATTTCTAGCTTAATTTATAATTTGATTGGATTCATTTGACGTATATATACTCGAAATATACATGGTTTATTTTTGGTATATTTCTAGTATATATATGGTTTATGTTGTTATTTTATTGAAATTCATGCATCATTTATTTTTTGAATGAATATTTTATATTTATTATTGAAGGATATCAATAGAACGTGCTACCTAGTGGGCAACACTAGGACCGAGTACGTACCGGTACGCTTATAGCAGATAGGTTATATTACTAACCATTTGTGGATATTGACTGGTTATGATTATTTGATATGTGAGATATGGTTTGGGTGTGATTGCTGGAGCTCGGTTGACCAAGTGTCTCGAGGCCAATCACACTGGCAGTCAGACTGTTGGAGCTCGGTTGACTTAGTGTCTCGGGGCCAATCTACTGTCTAAATGGATTAAGTGGATATATTTGGATTAAGTGAGCCTGTGTGGCTAGAGTGTTGTCTAACACTGATTGAGGTTTCGATATCATAGGGTTCTATTTGATCCTTCACAAAAGATGATTTTCAATAAAAATATATAAAATGATTTTACTGCATCTGTGTGTATTGCCTGTATATATACATATTATACATATATAATGTTTACTGCATGCATTGTCATTTAGTATGCATGTATATATATTATAGTAATTCACTCAGTGAGGTCTGACTCCCCTCCGTTGACTATTTTTCAGGAGAGTCAACATCTTCAGACCTCAGTAGCAGGCATATACGCTGGATTTCTTTCACTCCGGCTTCTTTGTGTAAACCGCTTACTTGAGTCTTATTTTTATAATCTAGACACTGCAGTAGTTGTAAATTAATTATGGGACTTTATGTATTTTATTTATGTGAGATATTGTATTATATTTGAACTGGATTTGTATTAAAAGATTTATATATATGAAATGATGAGGATTTGATTTAAATCCAGTTGGTGAAATGTTAATATTATATTTATGATTTTTATTTTTGCTGCATTATATATTGTTATTACTATTGCATGTTTTATTTTATTTTTAGCCTTGCTACGGGTTCCGGATTCGAAAAAATTCCCGTTCCCTAGCGCCGGTCATGGCCCCTGTTTTGGGTCGTGACAAAGTAAAGATAAAATGGTGAAGCAAAGTGTGGTTTTGAGTTATTATAGTCTCAATTAACAAACACCTACTCATGAATGTCCAAATTCAAGTTAGCTTCAACTTGCACTTTGAAGTCCTTTATGCCTATGTCCTTCAACTTGTTAGCCATAGGTAGAATGTAGGCTTCTATGGCTGATATCAGCTAGTCTGATTTTATAGGTATGTGCTTCATCTGAGCTAACTTTCCTCTCCATCTATTTAAGAAGCTTATAAAGGACTCATTAGTTCTTTGCATTGTATTCTCTAGCTCATGAAAAGAAACTTCAAATTGAGAGTTTAGCCCATACTGTTTGATAAAGATTGAGCATAGCTTCTTCCAGTCTCGTTGGAGCTTCTTCCAGTCTCGTTGGACTTGTGCATCCAGAGTGTAATACCAATTGATAGCAACTCCTTCCAAGGACATTGAAAATTGTTTGACAATCTGAGCTTTTGACAACCTAGTAGCCTTCATTTATGTGACATACTACTTCAGGTGCATATGAGTATCATCAATGCCAAAGTATTTTTTCATATTTGGAAATTGTACTTCAGGGGTAATGGTTCTTCCTCCTTTAAATCTAGATTAAAGTTGACAAGGTTAGGAATGAGCCCATGCTTCTTTAGTGTAATCTACAACTGATCGATTTGCCTTTGTGTGTCTTTCATCCATTCTTACTCTGTTAGATCCATCGGTGCCTTTAATTTCTCTTTGAATGGCTCACCAACCACAGTTCTAGTTTAAAGTCTTCTTCAATCATAGGCATCTTTCCTATCATTTTCACAAACATGTCCTTAACCATTTATCGCATGTCATCTCGATCTCTTTTAATAGTTCTTTATTGAAAGCTTTAACATCAAAATTAAAGGGTCCTGCCATTCTGCTCCCTTGTTAAATGGTCTTAATTATCTGATTGGATCTTTGATACTAGTGAACCAAACTCCCTTGATTTGCTTCCAAATAAGAAGAGGCTTATGGCTCAATTTTTTTTTAATGTGAATAGAAATAGACAAATAAACAAATAAGCAATGAATTTAGGCATGATTACTTCCACCCTTATTCCTCCCACACACATATTTACTAGTGAGTTTCTTATCCTAATATTGTTGTTCTAGGTTTTAATTATGAGTAGGGGATAATAAAATCAATGGGATAATAAAATTGTAATATCCCGTATTTTTAAAATATTTTTACACTGTACCGGGATATGTAGTGTCAATAATTTTTGTATATTATATGATATTTTTACGAGTTCATATGTATTTAAAACCTATTTTTAATACTGTATTTTATCTACAGTACGTTACGTAAAATTTTCTCGGGACTTGCATTTTCGGGAAAATTTTCACGTAAATATTTTATTATTAATTATTTTAAATATATTTTCGGACTTGCATGGACTCATACGTATTTTTAAAATACTAAATAAAGCCTACGTGTGTGTATATTTATTTAATTAGGGTTTAGTATTACCCTAATATTTTATTTATTATTTATTAGTTTTATTGTTATTTAATTATTTTTATTTAGTATAAATTATTAAAATATTAAATTTTATGTGTGTGGTGTATATTTAATGTGTGTGATTTAATATTATTTTATTATATAGTGTAAAGTATATATATATACATATATACATTAAAATTTGTCAAAATTACAAAGATTGGAAAATTACCATTTTGCCCCCGAGCCTTCTTCTTCCTCCCGACCAATTCCCATCGCCGTTCCGGTCGCTGCCATGCCGTTTCTTCACCGTGGGAGTGCCGTCCGGTGTGCCACCACCTTCCCCAGCCTTCCTCGCCGCCTGTGGTAGCCGTTTCCGGTGTCTGGAAGTCGATTTTGGCCGGAGAAGCCGAAACTTTGGCCACCGTCGATCACGCCGATTCCGGCCACCATTTTCGACACCGCCAGTCTCTTTCTTCTCCTTGAGGTCTGGTGAGTGTGATTCTAGCTTTGGTTTGAGCTTAAATGGTCTAGAATTGCTTAGGTTTCGAATTTTCAATTTCGGCCTATTAGGGTTTTTGATTTTTTTGAGCTTCGAATTGATTGATTCATGAAAACTCCCTTCACAAATGTTGATATTAGTAGCTCAATCTACATGTATGAATTTTTGTAGAATTTTTGGAGATTGTTTGGATTTTTGGGTATTTTTGAATATTTTAATATTATTTTCTAATTTTTGGAAATTAATTATTTAAATTATGAAATTGGGATTTATGGTTAAATTAGGTGTTGAAATGAATTATAGGAATTTATTTGGAATTTTTATGAATTTCTAAATATTTATTTTGAATTATTGAAGTTTATGGAATTTTGGAAAATTAGGGTTAAATGTGTTTTATTTGAAATTAATTGGATAATTGGGTTTAATTATTGATATTATTGATAAATATGTTGAGAAAATTAATTTTGGATAATTTTATAATTTTTGGTGAATTTTTGAAGTAATTTAAGTATATTTATATATATAGGGGTATTTTGGTAATTTTACCCTAAATTGGCTAAAAATGTAATTTAATTGGTTTTAATAGTTATTTAAGGTATAAAAATGATTTCTACAAATTATTTGGTATTTTTAACTAATTAAAACTATTTTTCGTGAATTATTTTCAATTATATATATAATATACGGTTTTTCTAATAAAATGAGTTTTTATCGGTTTTTATAGTGTTTAAAGGTTAATTATGTAATTTCTACCTATAAAATGTATTTCTAGGTTGTAAGGATATTTTTGGTATTTCTGAATTGTTCTGTGTTTGTGGACCCCAGTCGGTGGATTGTAGTCTGGAGTCCGACCGAGGGGTTGTGGTTTTGTGTTGAGCCTATTTTTTTGAAGTGTGTTTCTTTGCAGGGTCGGCTCTACTCTTTTGAGTAGAGAGATGTCCGTTTTACAGGGGAGGTTCTATCGAATTTTTGGTAGAATTCTCGTAAAACGTGATGTCCAGTCGAACCCTAATTTCTGATTCTGTGTTTAATACTCTAGATCGAATTCTAGGATTTCTGTTAGGGTTATTCTGATGTCGATTACTTATTTCTTGTTTAGTTGCGCTGAGACCGAGGGCTAGTGGACCAGGCCTGTCGGACCCGTCTCGTGGAGCGCACTAGGTGAGTTACTATTTTATATATATATGCTTAGGATGCATGATTTTAGAAATATATGTTTTACTTTGATTAAAATGCATAAATAATGTGATTTGTATTTAAGTATATTTTTGGTATATAATAAATTATATACATGTTTTATTAATAAAATATATTTAAAATGTTTTTAAATATATTTTTAATTTAATTTATGATTTGATTGGATTTATTTGACATATATATACTCGAAATATACCTGGTTTACGTTTGGTACATTTCCGGTATATATATGGTTTATATTGTTATTTCATTTAAATTCATGCATCATTGATTTTTGTGAATGAATGATTTATATTATTAATGAAGGATATCAATAGAACGTGCTACCTAGTGGGCAGCACTAGGACCGAGTACGTACCGGTACGCCTATAGTATTTAGGCTATAATACTAACTTATTTGTGGATATTGATTTGATGAGATTATTGATATGTGTGAGATGTGGTTTGTGGGTGTGATTGCTGGAGCTCGGTTGACCAAGTGTCTCAAGGCCAATCACACTGGCAGTCAGACTGCTGGAGCTCGGTTGACTTAGTGTCTCGGGGCCAGTCTACTGTCCAAATGGAATAAGTGAATATATTTGGAATAAGTGAGCCTGTATGGCTAGAGTGTTGTCTAACACTATTTCTGAGGTTGCGATATTCTAGGGTTCTATGTGATCCTTCATAAATCATGATTTTAAATAAAAGTATATAAAAATGATTTTACTGCATCTGTGTGAATTTGCTTGTATATATATATACATATTAGATATGTATTATTGACTGTATGCATTGTCATTTAGTATGTATGTATATATATTATAGTAATTCACTCAGTGAGGTCTGACTCCCCTCCGTTGACTATTTTTCAGGAGAGTCAACTTCTTCAGACCTCAGTAGCAGGTCGATACGTCGGATTTCTTCCGCCCCGGCTTCTTTGTGTAAATTATCTACTTGAGTCTTATTTATTTTATCTAGACACTGCAGTAGTTGTGAATTAAAGTATTGGATTACATGTATTTTATTTTAAAAAGAGATGTATTATATTGAAACTGGATTTGTATTGAAAAATTTTATATATATGGGATGAGTGGAGATTTGATTTAAATCCAGTTGATGTGAATAATATTATGATATTATGATTTTTATTTCCGCTGCATATTATATGATTATTTCCTGGTTTACGTTTGGTACATTTCCGGTATATATATGGTTTATATTGTTATTTCATTTAAATTCATGCATCATTGATTTTTGTGAATGAATGATTTATATTATTAATGAAGGATATCAATAGAACGTGCTACCTAGTGGGCAGCACTAGGACCGAGTACGTACCGGTACGCCTATAGTATTTAGGCTATAATACTAACTTATTTGTGGATATTGATTTGATGAGATTATTGATATGTGTGAGATGTGGTTTGTGGGTGTGATTGCTGGAGCTCGGTTGACCAAGTGTCTCAAGGCCAATCACACTGGCAGTCAGACTGCTGGAGCTCGGTTGACTTAGTGTCTCGGGGCCAGTCTACTGTCCAAATGGAATAAGTGAATATATTTGGAATAAGTGAGCCTGTATGGCTAGAGTGTTGTCTAACACTATTTCTGAGGTTGCGATATTCTAGGGTTCTATGTGATCCTTCATAAATCATGATTTTAAATAAAAGTATATAAAAATGATTTTACTGCATCTGTGTGAATTTGCTTGTATATATATATACATATTAGATATGTATTATTGACTGTATGCATTGTCATTTAGTATGTATGTATATATATTATAGTAATTCACTCAGTGAGGTCTGACTCCCCTCCGTTGACTATTTTTCAGGAGAGTCAACTTCTTCAGACCTCAGTAGCAGGTCGATACGTCGGATTTCTTCCGCCCCGGCTTCTTTGTGTAAATTATCTACTTGAGTCTTATTTATTTTATCTAGACACTGCAGTAGTTGTGAATTAAAGTATTGGATTACATGTATTTTATTTTAAAAAGAGATGTATTATATTGAAACTGGATTTGTATTGAAAAATTTTATATATATGGGATGAGTGGAGATTTGATTTAAATCCAGTTGATGTGAATAATATTATGATATTATGATTTTTATTTCCGCTGCATATTATATGATTATTGTTATTATTGCATGATTTATTTTTTTTTAGGCTTGCTACGGGTTCCGGATTCAAAAGAATTCCCGTTCCCTAGCGCCGGTCATGGCCCCTGTTTTGGGTCGTGACAAAAATCAATGGATGCAAGACAAATCTTAATACGGTAAGTAGCAATTTCTTCAAATAATTCCAAAGTCCATTTTAATGGGCCAAGAATGACATCAAAGGCCCACCTTGTCAAGATCATTTATAATGGGCTAAAATAGGCATAAGAGGCTTATCTCTGTATGGTTTATTTATAATGGGCTTGGGCCTTATTCAAAGAATTACCATATGGCATCAAACACATGCATTTGGGAAAAATTCTAGTGGAAATTACTAAGTCATTACATGAGCCGAGTCTTGGGTAATAAGCTTCAGTTCCCACAGCTATATACCTTCATTACATCTCCCCACTCAAGGGTCCGTGCGACATGGATAAGTATGTGATATGAGTGATAATAATTGAATATTCCACCGCCAGGTTTGAGTGAAACATAGGTAGTAAAGCAAAGACTATTGTTGGTTTATTTAGGACTTGGTGTGCACATTATATGGAAACATATAGTGAATGCAAGAATTTGTAAAGGAAATAATCAAAGATGATAAATTTATAATTTTAGAACTCAAATTATAATTTTTGTGATTTTTAAACTATTTTTATAAATAATTTGAGTTTATGTCAAATGTGAATAGTACGTTGAATTATTTATTTATTTATTTATTAAAAGAAATTATTAGTTGATTTTATGTTTTAATTATATTAAGAAGTTTAATTTTGAGAAAATAATTTTTAGATGATTAAATAATTTTAAGGAATTTTTTTTGTACTAATAATACATTATGTAAATTATGTATTTAGGGGTAAAAATGTAATTTTACGCTAATTATAGTTAAATATATATTTTAGTTAATTTTATCATTATTTAAGAGGTTTAGAAAATTTTATAAATTAATTGATATTTTTAATTAAGTAGTGTTAATTTTGAATATTAATCCCAAATATTATATATATTTATAATACATTATTTTGGTAATAAAAGTTGAGTATAATGGTTTTAATTTAGGCTTTAATTATATTTTGATAATGAACGCAAATGGAGTTGTTTAATTTTTAATTGAGATTTTATATTTTAGTATATATTTATGTGTAATATGTATTTTGGAAATAAATGATAACATTTCTTGATGTTATTTTGAGTTGTGATCTCGGTCGGGGCTAAGTGTAGTTTTGGGAGCCCGACTCCAGTGTGTATGTCTGTGGTTATTAGAAGTGCATTTTCTATGCAGGTTTGGCTCTACCTTTGGTAGAGAGATGTCCGTTTTACAGAGGAGACTCTGCCGAAATTTCGATAGATTTTCTCGTAAAGCGTGATATTCATTATGAATTTCTACCGTTAATTAGGCTTTTTCCTATCTATCGTGTCTTGTCCGGTCTTCCTCGAGTCAGCCTATCATTTTACCATTTTGTCGATTTATGATTTCAATTCCATAGTCATGTTGTAAAAATCGATTTATTATTTCTTTCTAGAGCATATCGGAGCAGAAGCCATGAGACCGAGGCAGACGCGTGGTCGTCAGCCTTCGCATTCATCCTGTAAGTCGATAGAATAATATGTACGTGTGTTTTAATTAACGAATGTGTGCGCTCATATTTTTAATATTGATTATATGATTTATTTAATTTAATGTTGTTATTTAAGGTTTAAAACGCATTTTATTTATTTAAAATCGATTTTGAGAAATTTTGGTAGAACGGGCTACCTGGTGGGCTTCACCAGGACTATGTGCACATGGTAGAGATTAAGAGATGGATCCAATATATATATATGATTGGTGAATGTTAAACTAGGACGGGTGCCTTGGTGGAAGCCTATGCTCTCGAGGACCGCCAGTGATTGTAAGGTTAATAATGGACTGGGATGGGTGCCTCGGTCAATGCCTTTGCTCTCGGGGACCGCCAGTACCATATATTTGGATTAAGTGAGCGACTGCGACTTGGTGCCTCAGTTGATGCCTTTGCTCTCGGGGACCGGCAGTCTGATTGGGACAAATGGGCCCGATTGGCCATTTAGATTCTTGGGTTTAGGGTTCTACCGAGATTTTTCAAAAGCTATACCTTTACATTATAAATTATTTTCACTATAAGTATATAGTTTTCAAAAAGGTTTTCAAACCATATAGCTCTTTTATTGACTTACTCAGTGAGGTCTGATTCCCCTTAATTTATTTTTTTTCAGGAGCTTGGGAGTTCGACCTCAGACTACCTCCACGTCGAATTTCTTCATCCCCGGCTATTTTATGTAGGTCATTGTAAGCTGTACTGTTATATTGTTCTAGGATGCTGCAGTAGTATATGTACTAAGAATTATATGGTTTAAGTATGTTTGTGTAATCTATTAGTATGAACCTCACTTATGTATAAGGATTTAAGTTTGATTTATAATATGTAACACCGAAGCATATTTTATTTGAGCATCTGATTTAGTTTATTTATGAGAAAAATCAGTTTGAAAATGTGTTCTATTTTAAAATAAAGTTTTAAATTGTAAGGTATTGTTTATCTTTTCTTAAGGCTTACTACGGATTTCGGGGGCCTTATGTCTTTCCATTCCCTAATGCCGGTCACGTGCCCTCGGGTTCGGGTCGTGACAATATTCTTATTATTTTTAAATACTTATTAAATTAAAGTTTATTAAGTAAATAATATAATTAGTTAAAATTTTTATTGTTATGTATTTGGAATCATATTTTTTAAAATAGTGCATATAATTTGTTTGAAAGTATATTTTCTGTAAGAAAAATAGTATAATTATTGTTTTTAGACATTTGTATAAAATTTAATGAAAAAGAATTAAAATTAAATTAATTAATATGTATCATTTAATTATTAGTTAAATGCAAAAAATTATATTAAATTAATTTTTGATTAAATAAAAGTATTAATATTAAAAATATTGAAGAAATAAAGTGTCATGGCTCAAGTAAAAAAATTAGTAAAATTATAATAAATTATAAGTTTAATAGGGTTTAATATTTAAATTGTTATATAAAGAAAATATAACTTTTATCATTTTAAAATTTTTATTAAAAATAACTAATGATTTTTTTTATTATCTTATGATTACTTATGGCCATAATATTTTTTTTTACATGAAATTAGCTATAGAGTTGAGAAAAATTAATTATAAAAAATATTTTAAAAATATCATATAATTATTTAAATAAAAAATTTATCAAAATTGCAATGAATTATAACTATATTAAGTTAATATCAAATTATTATATAAATAAATACAAATGTCATTATTTTTAAATAATAATAATAATAATAATAATAATAATATATTTAATAGTTTATTTATTATATATAATGAGTCTAAAATTTTTTTTGTTCACGTGCGAAGCGTATGGTTATTTACTAATCTCTAATATATATAAATATACGAAGAGGCTGGGGGAACAGACAAATATACGAAAAAATCTTCTCTCATTATTTTATAAAAACTGAATAATTTAGCCATTACTAATAACAGTAAAATTAAATTGATTAAAATATAATTTTAATTTGAGTGAAAGTCTATTTCCTATTTTAATTAGGTTAACTTCTATTTTATCTCTAATAAAAATTGAATTAACTAAAATATAATTATAATTTAATTGCAAGTATGTTTTCTATTTTAATTAGGTTAATTTCATTTTAGCTTTAACAAAAATCCTTATTTAATTGAAAGTATATTTTCTATTTTATTTTATTTTTTTTTGATAAAAATGGAAGAGAAAAAGCATCAAATGGAACACAGTGACATCCTTGCCAGGATAGCACCCCACCGATTCTTGCTTCTTGTGTTGATCTTTACTTAAATAATATTAAAATAAAAGAATAAAAAAAGAGTTTGTACAACCATTAAAGGAAATAAACACAAAAACCAAAAGCCAAAGAACTAGTTAAACTGATAAGAACTTATGCAATAGCATCATTAAACATCAAATGAAAACATTTGTTACGATAAGTAGGCCACCATGTAACATCAATTAAACTCAAACCCATAGTAGAAAGCTTGTTAGCAACTTTATTTCCCTTACAAAAAATGTGGCTAATATGGACTTGCCTTTTGTCAAGCAAAGCAAGGCATTTTTCCCAAGCAAAGTGAACAGACTAAGGGACTGCTGCAGAACAAGCTCGTAGAAGATTAACGACCAGCAATGAATCACTTTCAATCCAGATGGGAAGAATTGGCATAGATGAAATATTTTTTTACAGCAATGGTAATAGCTAACAACTTTGCCTTAAATGCAAAATGAATCCCAAGGGGAGTAGCAAAAGAAAATAAAGCATAGCTAAGATGGTTATGAATAATGCCACATGTTGTCGAAAGTCTGTTAGCACCACGAGCAATGCCATCAGAGTTAATTTTAAGCTAGCCTAGAGGAGGGTGAAGCCATAGGACCAAAAAGATAACCAGAGTAGGTCTTGGAATTACTACTATCTGAAAATGAGAGAGCACTAATAAGTCTGAAGTGTTGTTAGACATATAACCATGGTAAAAAATTTCCACCTCCTTAACTGATTTACAGATAAATTTGATGATAAAAGAAGGTTAACTTCTATTTTATCTCTAATGAAAATTAATTTAATTAAAATATAATTCTAATATAATTGAAAGTATATTTTCTATTTTAATTAGGTTAACTTCTATTTTATCTCTAACAAAATTAAATTAATTAAAATGTAATTCTAATTTAATTGAAAGTATATTTCATATTCTAATTATGTTAACTTCTATTTTATCTATAATAAAAATAAAATTAATTAACATATAATTATAATTTAATTGTTTTTCTCAAAAAAATTATAATTTAATTGAAAGTATGTCCTATTTTAATTATGTTAATTGTATTTTATCTCTAAAAAAATTAAATTAATTAAAAATTTAATGATAATTTTGTTACAAATATATATTTTTCTATTTTAATTAGGTATACATATATTTGAATCTAATATAAATCAAATTAGATAACATAATTTTATAAGTATTATTATATTAAATTTAATAAGTAAATATGTCACAATCCAAACCGGGGAGTCATGATCAGTATTAAGGAACGAGAATTCTCATGAATCCGAAACTCGTAGCAAGCTTTAAAAATAAAATCTCAAGCAAACATATCACAAAAATACCTCAGAATTAAAATTTTAATTAATAAAAGGAATATCCATATCATAACATGACAAAATATATTCATACAATTATTCAAATATAGAATCACTATTTAATATAATAAAGATACTACAATAAGATGCACTACTATTGTAGCGTTTACTAAAATACAAGAGAATTATTAGTTCAAAGTTTACATAGATTGGCCAGTAAAGAAAGAGTCTAGCGAATATAACTAATGTGGAGGTCTGAAGTAGAAGATCCTAAAAAAAATATTTGAGGGGGTCAAAGCTCATTGAGTGAATTATTATTATATATATACAAGCAACCTAAAGATATAAACACTCAAGCATCAGTATAATAATATATTTATATTTATTTAATATACACATACATTTCATACAGATGCTCGAAATCCATTTTTATTATAATAATTAATGTAGAAGAATTTTAGGTGGAGGATCGGAGCAAAATCCTTAAATTTTTTTACAACCTCGATCACTACAATTCACTAGCCAATAGGCTTTCCATAACTCAAAAAATATCTTTTATCCAACTTTTTGGCAGTGGACTGGCCCCGAGTACACAAAGGATCAATTGAAAATCCACAGTCCCACTACCCGTGTCACGACCTAAATCGGGGGCCATGACAGGCGCTAGAGAACGGGAATTCTTTCGAATCCAGAACCCGTAGCAAGCCTTAAAATAATAAAACAATAAATAATTAAAATATACTGTAATTAAAATTTCAATTTAACATAAATAGATAATCTTTTCATATCATGAAATAATTTAGTACAATATTCAGATTAAATATCTAAATTGAAATCTCGTACAACAAAATAATTAAAACTTACTACTGTTACAAATCCAACTACTGCAGTTTACTAGAGTACAATAATAAACAACTACGTAAGTAATTTACATAATAAGGTCAAGGCAGAAGAAATCCGATGGATAGGCCTACTACTGAGGTCTGAAGAAGAGGACTCTCCTGTAAAAACATCAACTGAGGGGAGTCAAACCTCACTGAGTGAATTATTATAATATATATATATATATGCATTACTAAATGACAAATACAAACACTCATATGTGTATATAATAAATATATATACAGGCAGGTACACACAGATGCTAAAAATCACTTTATAATTAATTTTAAAAAAACATTGATTTATGAAGGATCAAATAGAACCCTAAGTTATCGTAACCTCAAATATCAATAGAAAACACTCTAGCCATACTGGCTCACTTAATTCCAAGTAAATTCACTTGATCCAACTGGACAGTAGACTGATCCTGAGACATTAAGTCAACTGAGCTTCAGCAGTCTGACTGTCAGTGTGATTGGCCCAGAGACACTTAGACAACCAAGCTCCAGCAATCACACCATCAATTACATCACATCTCAATCAAATCATAATACCACAAATGATTCTGACTTAACCCTAAATCTATCGCACCGGTACGTACATAGTCCTAGTGCTGCCCAATAGGAAGCACATTCTATTGATATCCTTCATTAAAGATAAAACATACATATGGAAAAATAAATAATGCATAATGACATTCAAATGATCAAATAAACCATATATATACCATAAATATACCTAAAATAAACTAAGTATATTTCAGGTATATATACATAAAATAAATTCAATTAAATCATGCAATACACTCAAACTCAACCAATAATATACTTAAACATAATTTGAATATAAATAAAAAAGAAAGCATGCATTTATTTTAAAATATACCAATAATATACTAAAAATATACCTAAAATATACTTAAGCATTTAATAAAGCAATTATGCAAAAACTTACATTTAAACATATAATTCTAAAACATGCAACCTAAAGTAATGTATATATATAATAATAACTCACAGGGATGTGCTCCTCGAGACTGGTCTAATGGGTTTGGTCCGCTAGACGTCGATCTCGGTGTAACTAAACAATAAAAATGATCACGAATTAGAATATATATCTAACTTAGGATTCTAGAGACTCGATCTAGAATTACTAAATACGAACAGACACAGAATAGGAATTAGACCCGATGTCATGTTTTACAAGAATTCTACCAAAAATTCAGTAGAACCTCCTCTGTAAAATGAATATCTCTCTACTAAAAAGTAGAGTCGGTCCTGTAAGGAAAATACACTTCTAATACCAGGATTCAAACAATCCTCGATTAGGATCCCGAACTACAAAAATCCCCAACCGAGGTCCATAATTCACCATAATTGCAAATGCTAAAATAAAATATATTAAAATCCAATAAATACCATAAATGCCCTCCAAATATCAAAATATAGCATATTAAGTATTAAAATACCAAAAATAATTATTTTCCTAAAAATTACTTAAAAACCCTAATTTAATAATATAATATCATTAAAAATCCGTTTTCTCGATAATTCCACAAATATTAATAAAAATTCATTTTATAAATCCAAATTACTTAATTAGTCCAAAAAATATTAAAAATTACTAAAAATTCATTTATTTACAAAAATAATATATCATATATTATTTAAAAATAATTTTCAAAAATTAGTATTAATTAGTTAAAATTAGTAAATAATTTGTAAAAATCATTTTTATACCTCAAATAATATTAAAACCAATTAAACATAATATTTAACTAAAATTATCACCAAATTACCCCTAATAGTTAAAAATACACATAAAATACTAATAATACTAAAAAATTCAATAAAAATTATATAAATACACAAAAATTATTTTTTCAACATATTTCTCAATAATATCAATAAATACATATAATTAACCAACTATTTCTAATTAAATATATATTTAACCTACATTTTCAAATTGACATAAACTAAAAATAATTATAAAAATTACACAAAAATGAAAAAAATTATAAACTAAATTCTAAAATTAATATTAACCGCCAATAACACCAAAATCACAATTTCATAATTTATTTTATTAATTTACGAAAATAATAAAATAATAATAAAATATTCAAAAATTCACAAAAATCAAAATAATTCCCAAAAATTACACAAAAATTCAAGGATGTATATTGAGCTAAGGGAAACAACTTTTGTAAAAGGATTTTTCATGAATCAAGCAAGAATTATCAAAAAACCAAAAATGGCTGAAATTGAAAATGAGCTAGAAACCCTACCAAAATGCATTTTCAGGCTGAAAGAAGCTTGGAATCCTCCTCCTCAAAGCTCCATGAGTTCAACAACACCAAAAATGCTTGATTTTGGTGGCCGAACGGAGGAGAACGACGAGAAATCGTGTTTCAGGCAGAAATAGAAGTTGTAGCCATTACCGGCGCTGGAGAAGGAAGGGAAGGCAGTGGAGCTAGCAGGGGAAGAGGTGGTTGATGGCGGAGGGGCAAGAGGCACATCGACGGCTAGTGAACGACAGTGACAGGCGGTGATGGTAGGGGAATCAAGGAGAGAGAAGATGATAGGAGGAGTTTTGATTTTTTTTTTTGTATATATAATTACATAAAACTATATAATATAATGTAAATAAACTATATATTATAATATATATTATTATATTTTACTAAATTCACACACCACACACTTAAATATTCACATATATATATATATATATACACACACACACATATGTTAATATATTACACACTAATATTAATAATATACATACATAATAGTAATATTAAACCCTAATTATATATATATATATATATATATATATATATATATAAACTTATAAAATACAATTAAATAATGTAATTTATTAAAACGATAATATTAAAATATTAATGCACCAAATTAAGTATTATTAAAACAATATTATCCAAAATAATAAACTGCAATATAAATAATTACGTAGAAAATTATATTTAACTTAAAAACAATAATAATTATTCATAAAATAGTAAAATAATCAAATAGGATTCTAAAATTATTAACACTGCATATCCTATTTTTAAATAAAATAATTTAAAAATCTAGGGTTATTACAGTCTCCCCTCCTTATAAGAATTTGTCCTCAAATTCTAAGAAAAGAATAGACAAGAATCAAGGAAGAAAGAGATACGGGTAAGAAATTTGTATCTCAGCTTCAATCTCCCAGGTATGCTCTTCTACTCTGTTGCTACGCCATAACACCTTGACCATCAGAATATGCTTCAAACACAACTGTCGAACTTGATAGTCTACGATCGTAACAAGTTCTTTTATGAACGTCAGGTCTTCATTCACTTCAAGACTATCAGGCTGCAACACGTGTGAAGGGTCTGAAACATACTTCCTCAGTATCAAGATATGAAACACTGGATACACTTGAGACATACTCAAAGGCAAAGCCAACCGATATGCAACAGTGGCAACTCTCTCAGAATTTCGAACGGTCCTCTATATCTCGGTGCTAGCTTACCCTTCCTGCCAAATCTCATAACACCCTTCATCGAAGACACCTTTAGAAAAACATAATCTCCTACCTGGAACTCCACATCTTTGTGTCTAGGATCTGCATAGCTCTTCTGTCTACTAACTGTGGTCTCTAATTTGCTCTTGATCACAACAACTTTCTTTGCAGCATCCTGAACCATCTTAGTTCTAGTCAAAGCTCTCTTTCCAATCTCATTCCAACTCAAAGGGGATCTACACTTCCTTCTGTACAAAGCCTCGTATGGTGCCATTCCAATACTACTATAGTAGTTGTTATTATATGTAAACTCGACGAGTGGCAAATGATCATCCCAACTACCTCCCAAATCTAAACACACATTCTCAACATATCTTCTAATGTCTGGATCATCCTCTCAGACTAACCATCTGTCTGAGGATGAAAAGCAGTACTAAAATCCAACCTAGTACTAATCTTCCTGCATCTTCTGCCAAAAATAAGAGGTAAACATTGAACCTCTGTCTGACACAATAGACACAGGTACCCCGTGAAGGCACACAATATGCTTCATATACAACTTCACTAATCTAGCTACAAAATAAGTGGCTTTCATAGGCAAGAAATGTGTACACTTGGTTAACCTGTCCACAATCACCCAAATGGAATAGTATCCATCCTTGGAACGAGGTAAACCAACTAAAAAATCCATAGCAATTCTTTCCTACTTCCACTCAGGAATAGGTAGAGGCTGAAGCTTCCTAGAAGGCTTTTGATGTTCAGCTTTCACTTACTGACACGTCAGACACTTAGCAATATAATCAACAATATCCTTCTTCAGTCCATCCCACCAGTACAAGTCTCTGATACTATGGTACATCTTAGTGACACCTGGATGTACGTTGTAAGTAGTAGAATGTGCTTCCTCAAGGAACTCTTCTCTCAAATTATCCACACTAGGAACACGCAATCTACCACTGATCCATAAAACACCATCATCAACGAGTGTGAAATCAATGAACTTCCTTGCTTGAACATTCTCTGTAAGCTCTTCCAGAATAGGATCTCAGCTCTGAGCTGCCTTAATGCTATCTCTTAGTATAGATCACACCTTAAACTGAGCTAGCAGTCCACTGATTTACTCACCTTCTGTCACGACCCAAACTAGGAGTCATGACCGGCGCTAGGGAACGGGAATTCTTTCGATCCGGAACCCGTAGCAAGCCTTAGAAAATAAAATCATACAATAATTATATAAAAGTATGACTAAATTAAATTTTTCTGAATCAATATATAAAATAAATACTCCAAATCCTTTTATAAATAAATACATATTCGTACAATGTTCAAATACAAATTCTCAGAGTATTTAATATCCAAACAAAATAATACACTTCCAATATAGTGACACTACTACTGCAGTTTCTAGAATACAATTCAAAGTTCAGAATATACATTTGCATAAAACAGCCGGGACTGAAGAACACCGGCGAGGAACTCTACAACTAAGGTCTGACGATATGGAATCTCCTGAAAAAAAATAATTGAGGGGGGTCAGACCTCACTGAGTGAATTATTATACTATATATACATGCAAACTAAACCATAACAATCAGGCATTCTTATATATATATGTATATACACACATTTCACACGAATGCCAAACTTTGCTTTTATAAATATACTAAATGTAGAAAACGTTTGTTTTAATTCATGAAGGATCCATAGAACCCTAAATAATAACAACCTCAAACAATCCCATCATCACTCTAGCCATACAGGCTCACTTGATTCCAAATAGAACACTTATTCCAATCTGGACAGCAGACTGGCCCCGAGACACTAAGTCGACCGAGCTCCAGCAGTTTGGCTGTCAATGTGATTGGCCCGAGACACTTGGTCAACCGAGCTCCAACAATCACACTATCCATCACCTCACATCTCAATCAACCCAATAGATCATTCAATTCACTTATGGATAGTAGACTGGCCCCGAGACACTAAGTCAACCGAGCTCCAGCAGTCTGACTGTCAGTGTGATTGGCCCCGAGACACTTAGTCAACCGAGCTCCAGCAATCACACTATCTAACATACCATTAATCTTAGTCAAATCAATTAAATCAATTATAATCACCCAATTTTAACTCTCACTCAATCCTTATCTCTTGTACCGGTACGTACATGGTCCTAGTGCTGCCCACTAGGAAGCACGTTCTATTGATATCCTTCACTTCGAATAAATCATTCATTCGAAAAATAATTAATGTAGAACAATATTCATAATAGTAAAACCAACCATATATATATATACCAAAAATATACCTAAAATATACCCAGTATATTTCAGGTATATATATATATATATATAGTCAAATAAAATATGAAATAAACTAAAGATAAATCATTAATATAGTTAAAAACAATTTAAATGAGTAACAATAATATAACATGCATTATCTTAAAAATATACTTAAATATGCAAAAGATATACCCTAAGTACTCAAATCATTTAATAAACCATTTATGCATAAATATTCATTTAAATACGTGTTTGTGTTTAACATATATTCACAAATATACTAAAAATAAACCTAATTATCTAGCATGCATATATCAAAAATAAACCCTAAATATACCACTAATGTGTTAGGTTTAATTTAATAATAAAACATTTATTTATTCAGAAATAAATAAAAAAATACCAAAAATAAACTTAAAAATAATTTAAGTGTAGGTTTATAATTTAACATGCAATTATTTAAGAATAAACCTAAAATCTACTGAAACTATACCTAAAGTATACTAATCATTTAATAAAATAATTATGTCTAAGTGTACATTTTAAAACATGTGTATATTACTCAAATGTATTAAACCTAAACCTAATTGTTTAATGTGCATATATCAAACTAACATGCATAATTATTTAATATGCATATATATAAGAATGCAACCCTAGATATACCAAAAATATTATAATTTAAATCATTTTTTTTAAAACATACAATGAAAATGAAAAATTCTAAATAATGCACCCTATATGCAGTGCATATATATACAGTATAATAACTCACATGTTAGCGCTCCACGAGACAAACTCGGCGGGCCTGATCCATTATGCCTCGGTCTCGGCGTAGCTAGACGAACAAATGACAACATGAAATCAGAATAAATTTAACAAAAATTCTAAAGACTCGATCTAAAATTTTAGACACAGCTTTAGAATAGGAATTTGACCGGATATCACGTTTTACGAGAATTCTATCGAAAATCCGGCAGAACCTCCCCTGTAAAACGGACATCTCTCTACTCAAAGAGTAGAGCTGGTCCTGCAAAGAAATACACTTCGGAATAAACACAGGATTACAATCAAAATTCCTCGGTCGGACTCCAAACTACAATTCACCGACCGAGGTTCACAATACACAGAATATTTATAAAATACCGAAAATGCCCTTATATAATAAAAATGCATTTTATAAATCCAAATTACGTAATTAACCCTAAAACATACTAAAAATCAATAAAAACCCATTTATTTAGAAAAATAGTATATTATATATAATTTGAAAATAATTTACGAAAAATAGTTTTAATTAGTTAAAAATACTAAAAATTTGCAGAAATCATTTTTATACCCTAAATAACTATTAAAACCAATTTAATTACATTTTTAACCAATTTAGTGTAAAATTACCAAAATACCCCTATATATATATATTCACTATAAATGTTCAAAAATTCACCAAAAATTATATAATTACTCAAAAATTAATTTATCAACATATAATTCAAAAATATCAATAAATATACTCAATTTACCAATTTATTTCAATTAAACACATAATTAACCCTATTTTTCAAAATTACCTAAACTTAATAAATTCCAAATAAATACATAAAAATTCACAAAAATTACAAATAAATTTTTATAATTCATTTCAACTCCTATAATCACCATAAAACACAATTTCATAATTTAATTAATTAATTTTCGAAAATTAGAAAATAATAATAAAATAATAAAAAATTCACAAAAATTAAAATAAATTCCAAAAATTCTAAAAAAATTACAGCATGTATATTAAGCTTCCAGGAACAAAGTTTGTCAAGGAAGTTTTCATGAATCAATCAAATTGAAGCTAAAAAAAATTCAAAACCCAAAATGGCTGATTTGAAGAAATTGAAACCTAAGCAATTCTAGACCAAATCAAGTGAAACAAAGCATGGAATCACACTTACCAGAGCTCAAGGAGAAGATAGAGACCAACGGCATCAAATTTGGTGGCCGGAAAGTTCTTGGTCGGAGTTAAGTTGATTTTTGGCTCTTTGAAGAAAATCCGGCCAAAACTCACCAGAAAAGAGTGTTTTAGGTGGTGGAAATGGCTGGAGGTGGAAGAGGAAGGCTGAGAGGCATAGTAATAGGAAGAAAACCAGCTTGAAAGTGGCTGGAAATGGAAGAAAACGTTTTGGGAGGAAGAAGATGAAGGAGGGGCAAAACTGTAAATAAATGGAAGTTTTGGTTTTTTGATAAAAAATTATGTATATATGTATATATATATATATATATATATATATATATATATATATATATATATATATATATTTACACTATATATTATAATAATATAAAATTTCACACACATTAAATATACACCACACACATATTTTAATATGTTTAATAATTTATAAACTTAAAATTAATTAATACAAAAATTAAATAATAAAATTAAGGAAATTAATTAAGCTCTAATTAATTTAAATAAATACACATATATACATTTTATTTTAGCACTTTAAAATTATATATGAGTTCATGCAAATTCATAAAACTAGTCAAAATAAATAGTATTAATTTATTTACGTGTCAATTTCCCCGAAAATATAATTTCCGGGAAAATTTTATGTAAAGTACTTAAAATAATATAAAATAATTAAAATTAGTTTTAAACAAACAACAAACTCATAAAATATCATAAATATATATTCAAAAATTATTAACACTGCATATCTCGATGCAGTATAAAAATATTTAAAAATTCGAGATATTACACCTTCATCATCAGATCTTGATCCACTAATTGATGTAACTCTTGGATCAATGGTCTCCTCTCCACACTGATGTGAGTAAGACTACCTGAATACTTCCTACTCAAGGCATCTGCTACCACATTAGCCTTGCTTGGGTGATATAAAATCTCATAGGCATAATCTATCAACAATTCTGACCATCTCCTCTGCCTCATATTCAGATCTCTTAACTGGAAAATGTACTTAAGCTCTTATGATCAGTAAAAATCTCACAAGTCACCCCATACAAATAATGTCTCCAAATCTTAAGAGCAAAGATTACTGTAGTCATCTCTAGGTCATGGGTAGGATAGTTTTGTTCATGCTTCTTCAACTGCCTCGAAGCATAGGTTATAACCCTACCATTTTGCATCAACACATAACCTAGGGCAACCTTAGAGGCATTACAATATACTGTAAACTTATCTTCTCCATTAGGCAAAGTCAAAATTGGAGCTGTGGTCAACTTCTTCTTCAGCAACTGAAAACTATTCTCACAAGCTTATGACCACTCAAACCTCATATTCTTCTGAGTCAAGCGAGTCATAGGAGTTACAATTTTGGAAAAATCCTTTAAAAACCTCCTATAGTACCCAGCTAAACCCAAAAAACTATGAATCTCAGTAACTGAAGTTGGTCTAGGCCACTCGGACACTGCCTTAATCTTCTTTGGATCCACCTGGATACCCTCTTTTGACACCACGTGTCCAAGAAATGCAACACGCTCCATCCAAAAATCATACTTCGAGAATTTAGCATAAAGCTGATGTTCTCTTAATGTCTACAATATAGTCCTTAAGTGATATACATGCTCTTCCATACTCCTCGAATACACCAGTATATCATTAATGAAGACTACCATAAACTGATCCATATATGATCTGAATACCATGTTGATAAGGTCCATGAAAGCTGCTGGTGCGTTAGTCAAACCAAAAGACATCACCAGAAACTCATAATGGCCATATCGAGTGCGGAATGCCATTTTAGGAACATCGGCTTCACTGATCCGTAATTGATGATAATTCGACCTTAAATCAATCTTGGAAAAGACCTATGCACCCTGTAGCTGATCAAATAGGTCATCTATCCTTGAGAGAGGATACTTTTTCTTCATTGTCACCTTATTCAGCTCTTTGTAGTCAATGCACAATCTCAAGGTACCATCCTTTTTCTTCACAAACAGGACTGGTGCACCCCAAGGAGAAACACTAGATCTAATAAAACCCTTATCTAGCAACTACTCCTTCAACTCTGTAGGAGCCATTCTGTAGGGTGGCATAGAAATAAGGGTAGTGCCTAGAACCACATCTATACAAAACTCAATCTCTTTGTGAGGTGGTAAACTTGGCAACTCCTCAGGAAAAACATCAGGAAACTCACAGGCAATAGGAACATCCGTGAGTGACAACTTCTCCATTTAAGTATCCTTGACTAATGCCAAATAACCCTGACAACCCTTCCTCAACAACTTCCTAGCCGTAATAGCGAAAATGAGATTCTGAGGTGCATAACTTTTATCACCCACAAACTTAAATTCTTCTTCACCAGGAATTCTGAAAGTCACCTCTTTACTCTGATAATCCACCACGTCATAGTGCTGAGATAACCAATCCATACCTAAAATAACATTGAATTCCATCACATTCAACAAAATCAAATCAGCGAACAATTCTCTACCTCTGACAAGAACTAGACAACCAGAAAGAATAGCATTGGTATCCAAAGAATCACTTAGAGGAGTGGCGACAGACAAAGAAAAAGCCATCCTCGAAGCTTACCAACAAGACTTGGAACCAAAAACAGGAGAAACAAATGAATGCGTGGCACCGGATCAAACAGAACCTATGCATCCAGGTAATAGACAGAAACAATACCTGCCACAATTGCATTAGATGCCTGAGAATCCTGCTGAGTGAGATGGAAGACTCTAGCCTATCCTCGACCTCCCTGCTGGCTGGTAGAAGCCTGGCCAACACCTCTGGCACCTCTTCTGGTACCTTTACCATGACCCTACTGAGGAATAATATGATTAGAACTCTGGTGTTGGGCTAGAGGCAACTGAAAAGGAATGGGTGTTGCACTAGCAATTGACTGCTGAGGAAATCATAAAATTATGACTACTGATAACCAAATAGGGACATGATCTAGAAAAGTGTCTCGTCTGTCTGTAACTGAAACACGTTAGCGACGTTATGTAACACGATCCCTAACAGAATCTGCCGCACGTCTGACAAACACTGGTAGCTGACCTAGAACTATGACCACTACTGCTGCTCGAAGCACCTGACCTAAGTCTAAATGGTCTACGCTGACCTCTATGGCCATGTCTACTGCTCTAGTGTACTCTCTGTTATTGTCTCTGACTCTGCTAAGCTGGACCCCTCTGCTGACTACTCGATCCAATATGAAAACTGGAGTATGGAGGAGTCTGAAATCCACCTGACCGAACACCCAACTAGTAATAATCAAGTATAGCTCCTTGCTTAACTAGCCTCAGCTCAATCTCCTTGGCCAACTCTATCACTGACTCTAGAGTAAAGTCCATTATAGGCATACCAGCAAATGTAGAACCCAATCCAGTGACATAGGTGGTGACTGCGAAGTACTGATCTCGCATCAAATCCTCTGCATATCTGCCAAGTCGAAGAAACTCTCTAGTATAATCCTCAACAAATCTATCACCTCGGGTAATGCTAGTTAGTCAGAGTCTATAGCTCATACGAAGTGGCTCTAGGCAAAATCTCCTCATGAATCACTCTCTGAACTGAGCCCAGGTCATCATCATCATATATGGCTGGATCATCTGAATAAACCAGTCCATGGCTGGTCCCTTTACTGACAGCTTGACTATCATGATCCACTGGTACTCAGTGTGAGCAGTCTGAGTCCTCGTCTCGATCGCATGCAGAAAATCCAGAGGGTTAGAAGTCCAATCGAATGCGATTCTTCCGACTCTAGCATAGAACAGGGCTGCCTCAAGGTCGGATATACCCTGCTTATAGGCAGGCTAAACAGGCGGTGCAATAGGAGGCACTGGAATATCGTCGAACTCAGGCTCTATAGGTTCCTCATCCTGTAGCTCTCTCTGTCTATGGTGAGCTGTCGCTCCTCGAGGTCTACCTCTGCCTTGACCTCTGCGCCTAGTTAGCGGCTCAGAAGGTAAAACCTCATCTTGGAAGGACTCATCATCCTCGGCCTCAACGACCGGTGGAGCAACACGCACTTGCCTCCTCATTCTGAAAAGACAAACAGAAGAATTTAAACAAGACAGATAATAGAGGATAACGTAGAAAACTAAATCAAGGAATACTTATTAAGACATTCTCAAACCTAATTAACTACAGTAGTTTCAAAAGAAAACACAACACTAAAAACTAGGGCCATAACTCATATAATTAAGGCCCTAACACAAAACTCTACTCTAATACCAACTTTGTCATGACCCAAACCAGGGGCTATGACTGATGCTAGATAAAGAGCATTCTTTCGAATCCAGAACCTATAACAAGCCTTAAAATAATAAAACAATAAATAATTAAAATATACCATAATTAAAATTTCAATTTAACATAAATAGATAATCTTTTTCATATCATAAAATAATTTAGTACAATATTCAGATTAAATTTCTGAATTGAAATCTCATATAGTAAAATAATTAAAACTTATTACTGTTACAAATACAACTACTGCAGTTTACTAGAGTACAATAATAAACAACTAAGTAATTAATTTACATAATAAAGTTGGGCGGAAGAAATCCGGCGAATAGGCCTACTGCTAAGGTATAAAGAAGAGGACTCTCCTGTAAAAACATCAACTGAGGGGAGTCATACCTCATTGAGTGAATTATTATAATATATATACACGTATTACTAAATGACAAATGCAAACATTCATATGTGTATATAATAAATATATATATATAGGCAGGTACACACAGATGCTAAAAATCACTTTATAATTAATTCTGAAAAAACATCGGTTTATGAAGGATAAAATAGAACCCTAAGTTATCGCAACCTCAAATATCAATAGAAAACACTCTAGCCATACTGGCTCACTTAATTCCAAGTAAATTCACTTAATCCAACTGGACAGTAGATTGACCCCGAGACACTAAGTCAACTGAGCTCTAGCAGTCTGACTGTGTCACGACCCAAACTAGGAGTCATGATCGGTGCTAGGGAACAGGAATTCTTTCGAATCTGGAACCCGTAGCAAGCCTTAGAAAATGAAATCATGCAATAAATAATTAAAAAGTATGATAGAATTAAAAATTTTCAAATTAATATATAAAATAAATACTCCAAATCCTTTCATAAATGAATACATATTCGTACAGTTTCAAATACAATTTCTCAGAGTATTTAATATCAAAAAAAAATAATACTCTTTCAATACAATAACACTACTACTGCAGTTTCTAGACTACAAATCAGAGTTCAAAATATACATTTACATAAAATAGCTGGGACTGAAGAATACCGAGGAGGAACTCTACAACTAAGGTCTGACGATATGGGATCTCCTGAAAAAAATAATTGAGGGGGGTCAGACCTCACTGAGTAAATTATTATACTATATATACATGCAATCTAAAACATATCCACTCATGCATTCACATATATGTATATATATTCACGCATTCCACATATATGCCGATTCTGCTTGTATAAATATACTAAATGCAGAAAACGTTTAATTTAATTCATGAAGGATTCATAGAACCCTAATAATAGCAACCTTAATCAATCTCAACATCGCTCTAGCCATACAGGCTCACTTGATTCCAAATAGAACACTTATTCCAATATGGACAGTAGACTAGCCCCGAGACACTAAGTCGATCGAGCTCCAACAGTCAAGTTGTCAGTGTGATTGGCCCCGAGAGACTTAGTCAACCGAGCTCCAGCAATCACACTATTTATCACCTCACATCTCAATCAACCCAATAGATCATTCATTCTACTATGGACAGTAGACTGGCCCTAAGACACCAAGTCAACCGAGCTCCAGTAGTCTGACTGTCAGTGTGATTGGCCCCGTAATCACATTATCTATCATACCATTAATCTCAATCAAATCAATCTAATCAATTGTAATCACCCAAAATTAACTCTCACTCAACCCTTATCTATCACATCATTACGTACATGGTCCTAGCACGTTTTATTGATATCCTTCGTTTAAAATAAATATTCATTCAGAAAGTAATTAATGTAGAACAATATTCATAATAATAAAATCAACCATAAATAAATAAATAAATATATATATATATATCAAATAAAATATGAAATATACTAAAGGTAAACTATTAATATAGTTAAAAATAATTAAATATGTATCAATAATACAATATGCATTTACTTAAAATATACTTAAATATACAAAAGAATATATCCTAAGTACACAAATTACTTAATAAAAAAATTATGCATAATTATTCATTTAAATATATGTCTAGGTTTAACATATATTCACAATATACCAAAGTGACCTAATTTTCTAGCATGCATATATTCCAATTAAACCTTAAATATACCACTAATGTTTTAGGTTTAAATTCATAATAAAACATGTATTTACTTGGGAATATATTAAAAATATACCAAAAATAAACTTAAAAACAATTTAAGTGTATATTTATAATATAGCATGCAATTATTTAAGAATAAACGTAAAATATACTGAAACTATACTTAAAGTATTCTAATCATTTAATAAAATAATTATAACTAAATGTACATTTAAAACATGTATATATTACTAAAATGTATTAAACCTAAACATAATTGTTTAATGTGCATATATCAGATTAACATGCATAATTATTTAATATGCATATATACCAAAAATACAACCCTAGGTATACCAAAAATATTATCATTTAAAATCACTTTTAAAAAAACATATAATGAAAATGAAGAACCCTAAGTTATGCATCCTATATGCAATACATATATATACAGTATAATAACTCACTAGTGCGCGCTCCTCGAGATAGACTCAACGGGCTTGGTTCGTTAGACCTCGGTCTCGGTGTAGCTAGAAAAAGAAAAATAAAATAATAATAACCGTCAGAATAAATTTCTAACTCTATACTTCTAAGATTACTATAGACAGATTCAATCAAGAATTCAGAATTAAACTCAGACCGGTTGTCATGTTTTAGAAATCTACCGAAATTTCGACAGAGTCTCCTTTGTAAAACGGAACCGGTTGTCATATTTTATGAGAAATCTATCGAAATTTCGGCAGAGTCTCCTATGTAAAACGGACATCTCCCCACAAAAGTAGGGCCGATCTTGCACAGAAAACACACTTCGGAAATACACTACCACAACCCCTCGGTCGGACTCCCAAACTACACTTTCATCGATCGAGGTTCACAATTCACGAGATAATTACAGAAATACATTAAAATTCCAAACATACCAAAAATACCCTTAAGTAATCAAAACATAACAAATTAGGTATTTAAAACATTGAAAATAATTATTTTACCGATAAATACATAAAAACCCTAATTTTAAATAACATATTATTAAAAATCGATAATTCTTTATAAATTCATAAATACTAACCAAAATAAATTTTATAAATCCAAATTACACAATTAACCCTAAAACATATTAATAATCGATAAAAACTCATTTATTTAGAAAAATCGTATATTATATATAATTTGAAAATAATTTATGAAAAATAGCTTTAAGTAGTTAAAAATACTAAATAATTTGTAGAAATCATTTTTATACCTTAAATAACTAGTAAAACCAATTTAATTACACTTTTAACCAATTTAGTGTCAAATTACCAAAATACCCCTAATTACATAAATTCCCTAAAATTAATAAAAAAATTCACCAAAAATAGTATAATTACTCAAAATTAATTTTCTCAACATATAACTCAATAATATCAATAAATATACTCAATTAAACCATTAATTTCAATAAAACACATAATTAACCTAATTTTTCAAAAATTACATAAACTTAATAAATTCAAAATAAATTTATAAAATTCTAAAAAATTACAAATAAATTTCTAAAATGCATTTAAACACCTATAATCACCATAAAACACAATTTCATAATTTATTTAATTAATTTTCTAAAATTAGAAAATATTAATAAAATAATCAAAAATTCACAAAAATCAAAATAATTCCCAAAAATTCCAAAAAAAATTCATAGAGGTAGATTAAGCTACAAGGATCAATGTTTGTGAAGGGAGTTTGCTTGAATCATTCAAATAAAAGCTTAAAAAAATTCAAAAACCCTAATAGGCTGAAAATGGAAAATCAAAACCTAGGGAGATCTAGACCATTTTAAGTGAAACAAAGCTTGGAATCACACTCACCGGAGCTCAAGGAGAAGATAGATACTGGTGACGTCAAGTTTGGTGGCCGGAATCGGCTTGATCAACGGTGGAAGTGATTTCGGCTTCTCTTGGAAAAATTTGGCCAAACAGGCCGGAGAAGGAGGCTTCAGGCATCGGGAAAGGCTAGAGGTGGTGGTGGCAAGCCAAGAGGGACACCAATGGTAAGGGTGGAGCTTGGAAACGGCGGTGATGGTGAGGGAGGCGATCGGGAACTTGAGGAAGAAGACGAGGGCAAACTTGTAAATAATGTGAACTTTTGTTTTTTGATAAATAAATATGTATATATATGTATATATATAACTATACTATATATTATAATATTATAAAATATGACACACACAATAAATACTCACCACACACATATTTTAACAATATATATAATTAATTAATTAATATTAAAACCATATATAATAAAAATTAATTTAATTAATTAAACCCTAATTTAATTTAAATAATGTACATATATGCATTTTATTTAACACTTTAAAATTATATATGAGTTCATGTAAATTCATAAAACTATTTAAATAATTAATATTAAATTATTTACGTTTTAATTTCCCCGAAAATAAAATTTTCGGAAAAATTTTACGTAAATCTCTTAAAATAATTAAAATTAGCTTTAATAAATAACAAACTCATAAAAATATCATAAATATGTATATAAATTATTAACACTGCATATACCAATACAATTTAAAATTATTTAAAAACTCGGGATATTACAGACTGTCAGTGTGATTGGCCCAGAGACACTTAGTCAACCGAGCTCCAGCAATCACACCATCAATTACATCACATCTCAATCAAATCAATCATATCATTCTTAATCAAATCATAATACCACAAATGTTTCTCACTTAACCCTAAATCTATCGCACCGGTATGTACACGGTCCTAGTGCTGCCCACTAGGAAGCACATTCTATCGATATCCTTCATTAAAGATAAAACATACATATGGAAAAATAAATAATGCTTAATGACATTCAAAATGATCAAATAAACCATATATATATATCATAAATATACTTAAAATAAACTAAGTATATTTCAGGTATATATACGTAAAATAAATTTAATTAAATTATGAAATACACTCAAACTTAACCAATAATATACTTAAACATAATTTGAATATAAATAAAAAAGAAAGCATGCATTTATTTTAAAATATACCAATAATATACTAAAAATATACCTAAAATATACTTAAGCATTTAATAAAGCAATTATGTAAAATCTTATATTTAAAACATATAATTCTAAAACATGTAACTTAAAACAATGTATATATATAATAATAACTCATAGGGATTGTAATATCCCGTGTTTTTAAATATTTTTACACTGTACCGGGATATGCAGTGTCAATAAATTTTGTATATATATTACGATATTTTTACGAGTTGAAGTGTATTTAAAACCTATTTTAAATACTGTGTTTTATTTACAGTATTTTACGTAAAATTTTCCCGGAACTTGCATTTTCGGGGAAATTTTCACATAAATATTTTAATATTAATTATTTTAAATATATTTTTGGACTTGCATGAACTCATACGTATTTTTAAAATACTAAATAAAGACTATGTGTGTATATAATTATTTAATTAGGGTTTAATATATATTACCCTAATATTTTATTATTTGTTTATTAATTTATTGTTATTTAATTATTTTATTTATTATTAAATTATTAAAATTATTTTTTATTATTATTTTATTTTTTTTCTTTTTCTTTCTTTTTTTTCTTTTCTTTTTCTTTTTTTTTCTTTTCTTTCTTTTTCTTTTTCTTCTTCTTCTTCTTCTTCTTCTTCTTCTTCTTCTTCTTCTTCTTCTTCTTCCCGTGCGCGCCCGACCACCCTTCCCTCCCACTGCAACTCCGGTCACCTACCGTCGGTGTGCCTTCCGACTTGCCACCACCATTCCCAGCCGTCCCCCCACCGCCAGCAGCTCCCTTCCCCAGCACCGGCAGCCCCATTTTCCTCTTTTGGCCGAAAATCGTCCCTTTGCCGTTTCTCCCATTTCCGGCCACCGTTTTCGACACCGCTGGTCTCTTTCTTCTCCTTGAGCTCCGGTGAGTGTGATTCTAGCTTTGGTTTGAGATAAAATGGTCTAGAATTGCTTAGGTTTCAATTTTTCCAATTCAGTCATATTAGAGTTTTTGATTTTTTTGAGCTTTGAATTGATTGATTCATGAAAACTCCATTCACAAATGTTGATCCTAGTAGCTTAATATACATGAATGAATTTTTTTGGAATTTTTGGAGATGTTTTGGATTTTTGGGTATTTTTTAATTTTTTAATATTATTTTCTAATTTTCGGAAATTAATTATTTAAATTATGAAATTGGGATTTATGGTTAAATTAGGTGTTGAAATGAATTATAGGAATTTATTTGGAATTTTTATGAATTTCTAAGTATTTATTTTGAATTATTGAAGTTTATGTAAATTTGAAAAATTAGGTTAAATGTGTTTTTATTTGAATTTAATTGGATAATTGGGTTTAATTATTAATATTATTGATAAATATGTTGAGAAAATTAATTTTGGATAATTTTATAATTTTTGGTGAATTTTTGAAGTAATTTAAGTATATTTATATATATAGGGGTATTTTGGTAATTTTACACAAAATTGGCTAAAAATGTAATTTAATTGGTTTTAATAGTTATTTAAGGTATAAAAATTATTTCTACAAATTATTTAGTATTTTTAACTAATTAAAACTATTTTTCGTGAATTATTTTCAATTATATATATAATATACGGTTTTTCAAATAAAATGAGTTTTTATCGGTTTTTACTGTGTTTAAAGGTTAATTATGTAATTTCTACCTATAAAATGTATTTTTAGGTTTTAAGGATATTTTTGGTATATCTGGAATTATTCCGTGTTTGTGGACCCCGGTCGGTGGACTGTAGTTTGGAGTCCGACCGTGGGATTTTGATTGTGCTTTGTGTAGTTTTTCGAAGTGTGTTTCTTTGCAGGGTCGGCTCTACTCTTTTGAGTAGAGAGATGTTCGTTTTACAGGGGAGGTTCTGCCGGATTTTCGATAGAATTCTCGTAAAACGTGATATCCAGTCGAACCCTAATTTCTAATTTTGTGTTTAATACTCTAGATCGAATTCTAGGATTTCTGTTAGGGTTATTCTGATGTCGGTTATTTATTTCTTGTTTAGTTGCGTCGAGACCGAGGGCTAGTGGACCAGGCCCGTCGAACCCGTCTCGTGGAGCGCACTAGGTGAGTTACTATACTATATATATATATGCTTAGGATGCATAATTTAGAAATGCATGTTTTATGTTGATTAAATATGCATAAATAATTTGATTATTTCTTAAGTTTATATTAAGTATATTTTTGGTTTATTTTTGGTATATAATAAATTATATACATGTTTTATTAATAAAATATATTTAAAATGTTTTTAAATATATTTCCAACTTAATTTATAATTTGATTGAATTCATTTGACGTATATATACTCGAAATATACCTGGTTTACTTTTGGTATATTTCTGGTATATATATGGATTATATTGTTATTTCATTTACATTCATGCATCATTTATTTTTATGGATGAATGATTTATATTATTAATGAAGGATATCAATAGAACGTGCTACCTAGTGGGCAACACTAGGACCAAGTACGTACCGGTACGCCTATAGTATTTAGGCTATAATACTAACTTATTTGTGGATATTGATTTGATGTGATTATTGATATGTGTGAGATGTGGTTTGGAGGTGTGATTGCTGGAGCTCGGTTGACCAAGTGTCTCGGGGCCAATCACACTGGCAGTCAGACAGCTGGAGCTCGGTTGACTTAGTGTCTCGGGGCCAGTCTACTGTCTAAATGGATTAAGTGGATATATTTGGAATAAGTGAGCCTGTGTGGCTAGAGTGTTGTCTAACACTATTTTCGAGGTTACGATATTCTAGGGTTCTATGTGATCCTTCATAAAAGATGATTTTCAAATAAAATATATAAAAATGATTTTACTGCATCTGTGTGTAACTGCCTGTATATATACATATTAGATATGTATTATTGACTGTATGCATTGTCATTTAGTATGCATGTATATATATTATAGTAATTCACTCAGTGAGGTATGACTCCCCTCCGTTGACTATTTTTCAGGAGAGTCAACTTCTTCAGACCTCAGTAGCAGGTCGATACGCCGGATTTCTTCCGCCCCGGCTTCTTTGTGTAAATTATTTACTTGAGTCTTATTTTTATAATCTAGACACTGCAGTAGTTGTGAATTAGTGTGGGATTTCATGTATTTTATTTAAAGAGATGTACTATATTGAAACTGGATTTGTATTAAAAGATTATATATATATGTGATGAGGTTTGATTCAAATCCAGTGATGAAACAGTTATTATTATATTTATGATTTTTATTTCCGCTGCATATTATATGATTATTGTTATTATTGCATGATTTATTTTATTTTTAGGCTTGCTACGGGTTCTGAATTCGAAAGAATTCCCGTTCCCTAGCGCCGGTCATGGCCCCTGTTTTGGGTCGTGACAAAGTTGGTATCAGAGCAGAGTTCTGTGTCAGGGCTTAGTTATGTGAGTCGTGGCCCTAGTTTTAAAGTTATGTTTTCTGTTGAACTACTGCAGTGTATTAGGTTCGAGTACATCTTGATAAGTATTCCTTGCTTTAGTTTTCAGCGTTATTCCTCCGTTGTCTGTTTTGTCTGAATCTTTCCGTTTGTCTTTTCAGTATGAGGAGGCGAGCGCGTGTCGCTCCACCGGTCGTTGAGGCCGAGGATGATGAGTCTTTTCAGGATGAGGTTTTACCTCATGAGCAGCCAGTTAGGCGTAGAGGTCATGGTAGAGGTAGACCTCGAGGAGCGGCAGGTCACCGTAGGCAGAGAGAGTTACAGGACGAGGAGCCTGTTGAGCCTGAGTTTGATGTTCCTGTTCCTCCAATTGTTCAGCCTGCCTATCAGCAGGGTATGTCTGACCCTGAGGCAGCTTTGTTCTATGCCCGAGTTGGCAGGATTGCGTTCGATGGTACTTCCGATCCGTTAGACTTTCTGCATGCGATTGAGACTAGGACTCGGACTGCTCATACCGAGTACCAGCGGATCATGATCGTTGAGTTGTCTGTTGAGGGACCAGCCCTAGATTGGTTCATTCAGATGATCCAGCCCTACATGATGACGATGACATGGGCTCAGTTCAGAGAGCGGTTCATGAGGAGATTCTATCCAGAGCCTCTTCGTTTGAGCTATCGTCTTCGTCTGACCAGTATTTCTCGTGGAGATCGATCTGTAGAGGAGTATACCCGAGAGTTTCTTCGTCTGGGTAGATATGCTGAGGATCTGATGCGAGATCAGTATTTCGTAGTTACTACATATGTTACTGGTTTGGGTTCAGTTTTTGCTGGTATGCCTACAGCAGATCTTACTCTGGAGTCTGTGATTGAGTTAGCTAAGGAGATTGAGCTGAGGTTGGTTAGGCAGGGAGCGATGCCTGATTATTACCAACTAGGAGTTCAGTCGAGTGGATTGCAGGCTACTTCATATTCGAGTTTTCATGTTGGTTCGATTAGTCAGCAGCGAGGTCCGATTCAGCAGAGTCAGAGACAGCAGCAGCGAGTGCATCAGAGCAGTAGACATGGCCGTGGAGGTCAGCGTAGATCGTTCAGATTTGGGTCAGGTGCTTCGAGCAGCAGCAGTGGTCGCAGTTCAGGATCAGCTGCCAGCGTTTGCCAGACTTGTGGTAGAGTCCATGAGGGACCGTGTTATCTGAAACCACTGACATGCTTCAGATGCGGGCAGACAGGACATTTTGCCAGATCGTGTCCTTATTTCAGGTATCAGCAGCAGCAGATTCTGCGATTCCCACAGCAGTCGATTGCTAGTGCTGCACCCGTGCCATTTCAGTTGCCACAAGCCTAGCATCAGAGTTCTACTCAGTTTGTTCCACAGCAGAGTCGTGGTAGAGGTACTAGAGGAGGTGCCAGAGGTGTTGGCCAGGCTTCTACCAGTCAGCAGGGAGGTCGAGGTCAGGCTAGAGTTTTCCATCTGACTCAGCAGGATGCTCAGGCATCTAATGCAGTCGTGGCAGGTATTATTTCTGTTTGTTACCTGGATGCATGGGTTTTGTTTGATCCGGGTGCCACGCATTCGTTTGTTTCTCCTGTTTTTGCTTCTAAATCTTGTTGGCAAGCTTCGAGGATGGCTTTTCCTTTGTCTGTTGCCACTCCTCTGAGCGATTCCTTGGACACCGATATTGTTCTTTCTGGTTGTCCAGTTCTCGTGGGAGATAGAGAATTACCCGTTGATTTGATTTTGTTGGATGTGATGGAGTTTGATATTATTTTGGGAATGGATTGGTTATCTCAACACTATGCCGTGGTAGATTGCAGGAATAAGGAGGTGACTTTTAGAATTCCTGGTGAATAAGAGTTTAAGTTTGTTGGTGATAGGATTTCAGCACCTCAGAATCTTATTTCTGTTATTACAGCTAGGAAGTTGTTGAAGAAAGGTTGTCAGGGATATTTGGCATTGGTCAGGGATACGTCAGTGGAGAAGTTGTTACTCACAGATGTTCCTGTTGCTTGTGAGTTTCCTGATGTTTTTCCCGAGGAGTTGCCAGGTTTACCACCTCACAGAGAGATTGAGTTCTGTATAGATGTGGTACCAGGTACTACTCCTATATCTATGCCACCCTATCGTATGGCTCCTGCAGAGTTGAAAGAGTTGAAGGAACAGTTGCAAGAGTTTTTGGATAAAGGTTTCATTAGACCTAGTGTTTCTCCTTGGGGTGCACCAGTCTTGTTTGTGAAGAAGAAGGATGGTACCCTGAGACTGTGCATTGACTACAGAGAGCTGAATAAGATAACAGTGAAGAACAAGTATCCTCTCCCGAGGATAGATGATTTGTTTGATCAACTTCAGGGTGCACAGTTCTTTTCTAAGGTTGACTTGAGGTCGGGTTATCATCAGTTACGGATCAGTGAAGCTGATATTCCTAAGACAGCGTTCCGCACTAGATATGGCCATTATGAGTTTCTGGTGATGTCTTTTGGTTTGACTAATGCACCAGCAGCTTTTATGGACTTGATGAACAGGGTATTCAGACCGTATGTGGATCAGTTTGTAGTAGTCTTCATTGATGATATACTGGTATATTCGAGGAGTATGGAGGAGCATGTATATCACTTGAGGATTGTACTACAGACATTGAGAGATTATCAGCTTTATGCTAAATTCTTGAAGTGTGATTTCTGGATGGAGAATGTTTCTTTTCTTGGACACGTAGTGTCTAAAGAAGGTATTCAGGTTGATCCACAGAAGATTGAGGCAGTGTCTGAATGGCCTAAACCTACTTCTGTTACAGAGATTTGGAGTTTTCTAGGTTTAGCGGGGTATTATAGGTGGTTTGTGCAGGATTTTTCCAGGATAGCAGCCCCTATGACTCGCTTGACTCAGAAGAATGTTAGATTCGAGTGGTCAGAAGCTTGTGAGAACAGTTTTCAGTTGTTGAAGGAGAAGTTGACCACAGCGCCAGTGTTAGCTTTGCCTAATAGTGTAGATAAGTTCACAGTTTACTGTGATGCCTCTAGAATTGGTCTTGGTTGTGTGTTGATGCAGAATGGAAGGGTGATAGCCTATGCTTCGAGGCAGTTGAAGAAGCATGAGCAGAACTATCCTACACATGATCTTGAGATGGCTGCAGTGATTTTTGCTTTGAAGATTTGGAGACATTATCTGTACGGGGTGACTTGTGAGATATTTACTGATCATAAGAGCCTTAAGTACATTTTTCAGCAGCGTGATCTGAATCTGAGGCAGAGAAGATGGTTGGAACTGTTGAAGGATTATGATTGCGAGATCTTATATCATCCGGGTAAAGCTAATGTGGTAGCAGATGCCTTGAGTAGAAAGTCCTCAGGTAGTCTTGCTCACATCAGTATTGAGAGGAGACCATTGATCCAGGAATTGCATTTGTTGGTGGATCAAGGTCTGATGATGAAGATTAGTAGATCAGGTGGACTGCTAGCTCAGTTTAAAGTGCGATCTGTACTGAGGGATAGGATTAAAGCAGCTCAGAGCCGAGATCCTATTCTGGAAGAGCTTGCAGAGAATGTTCGAGCAGGGAAGTTCACTGATTTCACACTCGATGATGATGGTGTGTTGTGGATCAGTGGTAGACTATGTGTTCCTGATGTGGATGACTTGAGAGAGGAGATTCTAGAGGAAGCACATTCTACAGCCTACAGTGTTCATCCAAGTGTTACTAAGATGTACCACAGTATCAGAGATCTATACTGGTGGGACGGATTGAAGAAGGATGTCACTGATTATGTTGCTAAGTGTTTAACGTGTCAGCAAGTGAAAGCCGAACATCAGAAGCCTTCTGGGAAGCTTCAGCCTCTTCCTATTCCCGAGTGGAAGTAGGAAAGGATAGCTATGGATTTTGTGGTCAATTTACCTCGTTCGAAGGATGGATACGATTCTATCTGGGTGATTGTAGACAGATTGACGAAGTCTGCACATTTCTTGCCTGTGAAAGCCACATATTCAGTTGCTAGATTGGCGAAGTTGTATGTGAAGCATATTGTGTGCCTTCATGGAGTACCTGTGTCCATTGTGTCAGATAGAGGTTCGGTGTTTACTTCTCGTTTTTGGCAGAAGTTGCAGGAAGCGATGGGCACTAGGTTGGATTTCAGTACTGCTTTTCATCCTCAGACAGATGGCCAATCTGAGAGGACGATCCAGACACTGGAAGATATGTTGAGGATGTGTGTCTTGGATTTAGGAGGTAGTTAGGATGATCATTTGTCGCTTGTTGAGTTTGCATATAATAACAGCTACCATAGCAGTATTGGCATGGCACCATATGAGGCATTGTATGGAAGAAAGTGTAGATCCCCTCTGAGTTGGGATGAGATTGGTGAGAGAGCTTTGACTGGACCTGAGATGGTTCAGGATGCTGCAGAGAAAGTTGCCTTGATTAAGCGAAGATTAGAGACCGCAGTTAGCAGACAGAAGAGTTATGCGGATCCTAGGCGCAGAGATGTGGAGTTTCAGGTTGGAGAATTTATTTTTCTGAAGGTATCTCCGATGAAGGGTGTGATGAGATTTGTCACGACCCAAAATAGGGGCCATGACCAGCGCTAGGGAACGGGAATTCTTTCGAATCCGGAACCCGTAGCAAGCCTAAAAATAAAATAAATCATGCAATAATAACAATTTCATCACTGGATTTGAATCAAACCTCATCACATATATATATAATCTCTTTTAATACAAATCTAGTTTCAATATAATACAACTCTTTAAATAAAATACATGAAATCCAATACTTTAATTCACAACTACTGCAGTGTCTAGATAAAATAAATAAGACTCAAGTAAGCAGTTTACACAAAGAAGCCGGGGCGGAAGAAATCCGGCGTATCGACCTGCTACTGAGGTCTGAAGAAGTTGACTCTCCTGAAAAATAGTCAACGGAGGGGAGTCAGACCTCACTGAGTGAATTACTATAATATATATACATACACACTAAATGATAATGCATGCAGTCAACAGTATATATCTAATATGTGTATATACAGGCAAATACACACAAATGTAGTAAAATCATTTTTATATATTTTATCTGAAAATCAACTTTTATGAAGGATCACATAGAACCCTATGATATCGCAACCTCGAAAATAGTGTTAGAGAACACTCTAGCCATACAGGCTCACTTATTCCAAATATATCCACTTAATCCATTTAGACAGTAGACTGGCCCCGAGACACTAAGTCAACCGAGCTCCAGCAGTCTGACTGCCAGTGTGATTGGCCCCGAGACACTTAGTCAACCGAGCTCCAGCAATCACACCTCCAAACCATATCTCACACATCAATTAAATAATATCCAATCAATATCCACAAATGGTTAGTAATATAGCCTAAATACTATAGGCGTACCGGTACGTACTCGGTCCTAGTGCTGCCCACTAGGTAGCACGTTCTATTGATATCCTTCATTAATAAATTTAAAACATTCATTCACAAAAATAAATGATGCATGAATTTCAATAAAATAACAACATAAACCATATATATACCGAAAATATACCAAAAGTAAACCAGGTATATTTCGAGTATATATATGTCAAATGAATTCAATCAAATCATAAATTAAGTTGGAAATATATTTAAAAACATTTTAAATATATTTTATTTACAAAACATACATATAATTTAATATATACCAAAAATACACCAAAAATATACTTAAATACAAATCATATTATATACACGGTGTTTAATATTTTAAAAATGCGTATGAGTTCATGCAAGTCCGAAAATATATTTAAAATAATTAATAATAAATTATTTACGTGAAAATTTCCCCGAAAATGCAAGTCCCGGGAAAATTTTACGTAAAACACTGTAAATAATACAAAATAATTAAAATAGAGTTTAAATACATATCAACTCATAAAAATATCGTAAGATATATACAAAAATTATTGACACTGCATATTCTGGTACAGTGTAAAAATGTTTAAAAAAAACACGGGATATTACAAGATTTAGCAGGAAGGGTAAGTTAGCACCAAGATACATTGGACCGTTTGAGATTCTGGAGAGAGTTGGCACTATTGCATATCGGTTGGATTTGCCTCCGAGTATGTCACAGGTGCATCCAGTATTTCATATCTCGATGTTAAGGAAGTATATCTCAGACCCTTCACACATGTTGCAGCCAGACAGTGTAGAAGTGAGTGAAGATTTGACGTTTGTAGAAGAACCTGTGGCGATCGTAGATTATCAAGTTCGACAGTTGCGATCGAAGCAGATTCCGATGGTCAAGGTTCTATGGCGTAGCGACAAAGTTGAGGAGCATACGTGGGAGACTGAAGCTGAGATGCGAGCTTCTTACCCGTATCTCTTTCCTTCTTGATCCTGTTTTCTGGAATTCGGGGACGAATTCTTGTAAGGGGGGAAGACTGTAATATCCCGTGTTTTTAAATATTTTTACACTGTACCGGGATATGCAGTGTCAATAAATTTTGTATATATATTACGATATTTTTACGAGTTGAAGTGTATTTAAACCCTATTTTAAATATTATGTTTTATTTACAGTGTTTTACGTAAAATTTTCCCGGAACTTGCATTTTCGGGAAAATTTTCACGTAAATATTTTAATATTAATTATTTTAAATATATTTTCGGACTTGCATGAACTCATACATATTTTTAAAATACTAAATAAAGACTATGTGTGTATATAATTATTTAATTATGGTTTAATATATATTACCCTAATATTTTATTATTTGTTTATTAATTTATTGTTATTTAATTATTTTATTTATTATTAAATTATTAAAATTATTTATTATTATTATTTTTTTTTTCTTTTTCTTTTTTTTTCTTTTCGTTTTCTTTTCTTTTTCTTTTCTTTCTTTTTCTTTTTCTTCTTCTTCTTCTTCCCGTGCGCGCCCGACCACCCTTCCCTCCCGCTGCAACTCCGGTCACCTACCGTCGGTGTGCCTCCCAACTTGCCACCGCTGTTCCCAGCCGTCCCCCCGCCGCCAGCAGCTCCCTTCCTTGGCGCCGGCAGCCCCATTTTCCTCTTTTGGCCGAAAATCGTCCCTTTGCCGTTTCTCCCATTTTCGGTCACCATTTTCGACACCGCCGGTCTCTTTCTTCTCCTTGAGCTTTGGTGAGTGTGATTCTAGCTTTGGTTTGAGCTTAAATGGTCTAGAATTGCTTAGGTTTCAATTTTTCCAATTCGGTCATATTAGGGTTTTTGATTTTTTTGAGCTTCGAATTGATTGATTCATGAAAACTCCTTTCACAAATGTTGATCCTAGTAGCTTAATATACATGTATGAATTTTTGTGGAATTTTTGGAGATGGTTTGGATTTTTGGGTATTTTTGAATTTTTTAATATTATTTTCTAATTTTCGGAAATTAATTATTTAAATTATGAAATTGGGATTTATGGTTAAATTAGGTGGTGAAATGAATTATAGGAATTTATTTGGAATTTTTATGAATTTCTAAGTATTTATTTTGAATTATTGAAGTTTATGTAAATTTGAAAAATTAGGTTAAATGTGTTTTTATTTGAATTTAATTGGATAATTGAGTTTAATTATTGATATTATTGATAAATATGTTGAGAAAATTAATTTTGGATAATTTTATAATTTTTGGTGAATTTTTGAAGTAATTTAAGTATATTTATATATATAGGGGTATTTTGGTAATTTTACACAAAATTGGCTAAAAATGTAATTTAATTGGTTTTAATAGTTATTTAAGGTATAAAAATTATTTCTACAAATTATTTAGTATTTTTAACTAATTAAAACTATTTTTCGTGAATTATTTTCAATTATATATATAATATACGGTTTTTCAAATAAAATGAGTTTTTATCGGTTTTTACTGTGTTTAAAGGTTAATTATGTAATTTCTACCTATAAAATGTATTTTTAGGTTTTAAGGATATTTTTGGTATATCTGGAATTATTCCGTGTTTGTGGACCTCGGTCGGTGGACTGTAGTTTGGAGTCTGACCATGGGATTTTGATTGTTCTTTGTGTAGTTTTTCGAAGTGTGTTTCTTTGCAGGGTCGGCTCTACTCTTTTGAGTAGAGAGATGTCCATTTTACAGGGGAGGTTCTGCCGGATTTTCGATAGAATTCTCGTAAAACGTGATATCCAGTCGAACCCTAATTTCTAATTCTGTGTTTAATACTCTAGATCGAATTCTAGGATTTCTGTTAGGGTTATTGTAATATCCCGTGTTTTTAAAATATTTTTACACTGTACCGGGATATGCAATGTCAATAATTTCTGTATATTATATGATATTTTTACGAGTTAATATGTATTTAAAACCTATTTTTAATACTGTGTTTTATCTACAGTACGTTACGTAAAATTTTCTCGGGACTTGCATTTTCGGGAAAATTTTCACGTAAATATTTTATTATTAATTATTTTAAATATATTTTCGGACTTGCATGAACTCATACGTATTTTTAAAATACTAAATAAAGCCTACGTGTGTGTATATTTATTTAATTAGGGTTTAGTATTACCCTAATATTTTATTTATTATTTATTAGTTTTATTGTTATTTAATTATTTTTATTTAGTATAAATTATTAAAATATTATTTTTTATGTGTGTGGTGTATATTTAATGTGTGTGATTTAATATTATTTTATTATATAGTGTAAAGTATATATATATACATATATACATTAAAATTTGTCAAAATTACAAAGATTGGAAAATTACCATTTTGCCCCCGAGCCTTCTTCTTCCTCCCGACCGATTCCCATCGCCGTTCCGGTCGCTCCCGTGCCGTTTCTTCACAGTGGGAGTGCCGTCCGGTGTGCCACCACCTTCCCCAGCCTTCCTCGCCGCCTGTGGTAGCCGTTTCCGGCGTCTGGAAGTCGGTTTTGGCCGGAGAAGCCGAAACTTTGGCCATCGTCGATCATGCTGATTCCGACCACCATTTTCGACACTGCCGGTCTCTTTCTTCTCCTTGAGCTCTGGTGAGTGTGATTCTAGCTTTGGTTTGAGCTTAAATGGTCTAGAATTGCTTAGGTTTCGAATTTTTAATTTCGGCCTATTAGGGTTTTTTATTTTTTTGAGCTTCAAATTGATTGATTCATGAAAACTCCATTCACAAATGTTGATCCTAGTAGCTTAATCTAAATGTATGAATTTTTGTAGAATTTTTGGAGATTTTTTGGATTTTTGGGTATTTTTGAATATTTTAATATTATTTTCTAATTTTTGGAAATTAATTATTTAAATTATGAAATTGGGATTTATGGTTAAATTAGGTGTTGAAATGAATTATAGGAATTTATTTGGAATTTTTATGAATTTCTAAGTATTTATTTTGAATTATTTGAGTTTATGTAATTTTGGGAAAATTAGGTTAAATGTGTTTTTATTTGAATTTAATTGGTTAATTGGGTTTAATTATTAATATTATTGATAAATATGTTGAGAAAATTAATTTTGGATAATTGTATGATTTTTGGTGAATTTTTGAAGTAATTTAGGTATATTTATATATATAGGGGTATTTTGGTAATTTTACCCTAAATTGGCTAAAAATGTAATTTAATTGGTTTTAATAGTTATTTAAGGTATAAAAATGATTTCTACAAATTATTTGGTATTTTTAACTAATTAAAACTATTTTTCATGAATTATTTTCAATTATATATATAATATACGGTTTTTCTAATAAAATGAGTTTTTATCGGTTTTTATAGTGTTTAAAGGTTAATTATGTAATTTCTACCTATAAAATGTATTTCTAGGTTGTAAGGATATTTTTGGTATTTCTGAATTGTTCTGTGTTTGTGGACCCCGGTCGGTGGATTATAGTTTGGAGTCCGACCGAGGCGTTGTGGTTTTGTGTTGAGCCTATTTTTTTGAAGTGTGTTTCTTTGCAGGGTCGGCTCTACTCTTTTGAGTAGAGAGATGTCCGTTTCACAGGGGAGGTTCTGTCGAATTTTCGATAGAATTCTCGTAAAACGTGATGTCCAGTCGAACCCTAATTTCTGATTCTGTGTTTAATACTCTAGATCGAATTCTAGGATTTCTGTTAGGGTTATTCTGATGTCGATTACTTATTTCTTATTTAGTTGCGCCGAGACCGAGGGCTAGTGGACCAGGCCTCTCGGACCCGTCTCGTGGAGCGCACTAGGTGAGTTACTATACTATATATATATGCTTAGGATGCATGATTTAGAAATATATGTTTTACTTTGATTAAAATGCATAAATAATGTGATTTGTATTTAAGTATATTTTTGGTTTATTTTTGGTATATAATAAATTATATACATGTTTTATTAATAAAAAATATTTAAAATGTTTTTAAATATATTTTTAATTTAATTTATGATTTGATTGGATTTATTTGACATATATATACTCGAAATATACCTGGTTTACGTTTGGTATATTTCCGGTATATATATGGTTTATATTGTTATTTCATTTAAATTCATGCATCATTTATTGTAAATGAATGATTTATATTATTAATGATGAAGGATATCGATAGAACGTGCTACCTAGTGGGCAGCACTAGGACCGAGTACGTATCGGTACGCCTATAGTATTTAGGCTATAATACTAACTTATCTGTGGATATTGATTTGATGTGGTTATTGATATGTGTGAGATGTGGTTTGTGGGTGTGATTGCTGGAGCTCAGTTGACCAAGTGTCTCGGGGCCAGTCTACTGTCTAAATGGATTAAGTGGATATATTTGAAATAAGTGAGCCTGTATGGCTAGAGTGTTGTCTAACACTATTTTCGAGGTTACGATATTCTAGGGTTCTATGTGATCCTTCATAAATCATGATTTTAAATAAAAGTATATAAAAATGATTTTACTGCATCTGTGTGAATTTGCTTGTATATATATATACATATTAGATATGTATTATTGACTGTATGCATTGTCATTTAGTATGTATGTATATATATTATAGTAATTCACTCAGTGAGGTCTGACTCCCCTCCGTTGACTATTTTTTAGGAGAGTCAACATCCTCAGACCTCAGTAGCAGGTCGATACGCCGGATTTCTTCCGCCCCGGCTTCTTTGTGTAAATTATCTACTTGAGTCTTATTTATTTTATCTAGACACTGTAGTAGTTGTGAATTAAAATATTGGATTACATGTATTTTATTTTAAAAAGAGATGTATTATATTGAAACTGGATTTGTATTGAAAAATTTTATATATATGGGATGAGTGGAGATTTGATTTAAATCCAGTTGATGTGAATAATATTATGATATTATGATTTTTATTTCCGCTGCATATTATATGATTATTGTTATTATTGCATGATTTATTTTTTTTTAGGCTTGCTACGGGTTCCGGATTCGAAAGAATTCCCATTCCCTAGCGCCGGTCATGGCCTCTGTTTTGGGTCGTGACAGTTATTCTGATGTCGGTTATTTATTTCTTGTTTAGTTGCACCGAGACCGAGGGCTAGTGGACCAGGCCCGTCGGACCCGACTCGTGGAGCGCACTAGGTGAGTTACTATACTATATATATATGCTTAGGATGCATGATTTAGAAATGCATGTTTTATGTTGATTAAATATGCATAAATAATTTGATTATTTCTTAAGTTTATATTAAGTATATTTTTGGTTTATTTTTGGTATATAATAAATTATATACATGTTTTATTAATAAAATATATTTAAAATGTTTTTAAATATATTTCCAACTTAATTTATAATTTGATTGAATTCATTTGACGTATATATACTCAAAATATACCTGGTTTACTTTTGGTATATTTCTGGTATATATATGGATTATATTGTTATTTCATTTACATTCATGCATCATTTATTTTTATGGATGAATGATTTATATTATTAATGAAGGATATCAATAGAACGTGCTACTTAGTGGGCAGCACTAGGACCGAGTACGTACCGGTACGCCTATAGTATTTAGGCTATAATACTAACTTATTTGTGGATATTGATTTGATGTGATTATTGATATGTGTGAGATGTGGTTTGGAGGTGTGATTACTGGAGCTCAGTTGACCAAGTGTCTCGGGGCCAATCACACTGGCAGTTAGACTGCTGGAGCTCGGTTGACTTAGTGTCTCGGGGCCAGTCTACTGTCTAAATGGATTAAGTGGATATATTTGGAATAAGTGAGCCTGTGTGGCTAAAGTGTTGTCTAACACTATTTTCGAGGTTGCAATATTCTAGGGTTCTATGTGATCCTTCATAAAAGATGATTTTCAAATAAAATATATAAAAATGATTTTACTGCATCTGTGTGTAACTGCCTGTATATATACATATTAGATATGTATTATTGACTGTATGCATTGTCATTTAGTATGCATGTATATATATTATAGTAATTCACTCAGTGAGGTCTGACTCCCCTCCGTTGACTATTTTTCAGGAGAGTCAACTTCTTCAGACCTCAGTAGCAGGTCGATACGCCGAATTTCTTCCGCCCCGGCTTCTTTGTGTAAATTATTTACTTGAGTCTTATTTTTATAATCTAGACACTGCAGTAGTTGTGAATTAGTGTGGGATTTCATGTATTTTATTTAAAGAGATGTATTATATTGAAACTGGATTTGTATTAAAAGATTATATATATATGTGATGAGGTTTGATTCAAATCCAATGATGAAACTGTTATTATTATATTTATGATTTTTATTTCCGCTGCATATTATATGATTATTGTTATTATTGCATGATTTATTTTATTTTTAGGCTTGCTACGGGTTCCGGATTCGAAAGAATTCCGTTCCCTAGCACCGGTCATGGCCCCTGTTTGGGTCGTGACAAAGTACGCTCCTCGAGATTGGTCCAACGGGCCTAGTCCGCTAGGCCTTGGTCTCGGTATAACTAAACAATAAAAATGATCACGAATCAAAATATATATCTAACTTAGGATTCTAGAGACTCAATCTAGAATTACTAAATACGAATAGACACAGAATATGAATTAGACCCGATGTCACATTTTACGAGAATTCTACTAAAAATTCAGCATAACCTCCTCTATAAAATGGACATCTCTCTACTAAAAAGTAGAGCCGATCCTGCAAAGAAAATACACTTCTAATAACCAAGATTCAAACAATCCTCAGTTGGGATCCCGAACTACAAAAATCCCCAAATGAGGTCCATAATTCACTATAATTTCAAATACAAAAATAAAATATATTAAAATTCAATAAATACCATAAATGCCCTCCAAATATCAAAATATAGCATATTAAGCATTAAAATACCAAAAATAATTATTTTCCTAAAAATTACTTAAAAAACCCTAATTTAATAATATAATATTATTAAAAATTTATTTTCTCGATAATTCCATAAATATTAATAAAAATTCATTTTATAAATCCAAATTACTTAATTAGTCCAAAAACATATTAAAAATTACTAAAAATTCATTTATTTACAAAAATAATAAATTATATATTATTTGAAAATAATTTTCAAAAATTAGTATTAATTAGTTAAAATTAGTAAATAATTTGTAAAAATTATTTTTATACCTCAAATAATATTAAAACCAATTAAACATAATATTTAACTAAAATTATCACCAAATTACCCCTAATATTTAAAAATACGCATAAAATACTAATAATACTCAAAAATTCAATAAAAATTATATAAATACACAAAAATTATTTTCTCAACATATTTATCAATAATATCAACAAATACATATAATTAACCAACTATTTCTAATTAAATATCTATTTAACCTACATTTTCAAAATTGACATAAACTAAAAATAATTATAAAAAATACACAAAATTGAGAAAAATTATAAACTAAATTCTAAAATTAATATTAACCACCAATAACACCAAAAATCACAATTTCATTATTTATTTAATTAATTAACGAAAATAATAAAATAATAATAAAATATTCAAAAATTCACAAAAATCAAAACAAATCCCAAAAATTACACAAAAATTCAGGAATGTATTGAGCTAAGGGAAACAACTTTTGTAAAAGGATTTTTAATGAATCAAGCAAGAATTATTGAAAAAAAATAAAAACCCAAAAGTGGCTGAAATTGAAAACGAGCTAGAAACCCTACCAAAATGCATTTTTAGGCTGAAAGAAGCTTGGAATCCTCTTACTCGAAGCTCCATGAGTTCAAAGGCACCGGAAATGCTTGATTTGGTGGCTGGACGGAGGAGAACAACAAGAAATCGTATTTCA